>JBBPTG010000035.1:0-192198 GCA_038093975.1 Chalciporus piperatus
CCCTTCCTCACGACGAGCGAAACGTCCCCCAGTCACCATCGAAGCTCTCACTCTGCTCACAGAATTCCTCAACTCTTCCGATCCTCTTGACGCAGCAGTCTCCGCCGTCGCTCGAGTCGCCTTCTGGTCGTGTTGCAGACTAGGGGAACTCCTTCCACGTTCTTCATCGGATTTTCATCCAGACAAACACGTCTCCCGATCCATCCTGCCGCTTACCATCAACTCTCTTCCCGACTCCACCAAATTCACCACCTTTCACATACCATGGTCAAAAACCACCCAAGAACGGGGCGCCGACATCTCAGTCACAGCACGTCCTCACTGCACCGACCCCCTCGATGCGCTTCGCACACACGAGGTTATCAACGCCAACATTCCTGGTCATGCCCCTCTCTTCTCCTACAGAACGGACTCGGGGTGGCTTCCACTTACGAAACCAATTTTCTCGGATCGCTGCAATCAAATCTGGTCTCAGCACGGTTTCCCCAACATGCCAGGCCATGCTTTCCGTATCGGCGGAACTACGGAGCTACTGCTGCAAGGTGTAAACCCAGACATTATCGCAATCCAGGGCAGATGGTCGTCTCGTGCATTCCTAGATTACTGGCGTCGAATCGAAACTGTCCTTCCTCTCTTCATCTCATCTTCAGTCGATACCGCTCGCTTACGCGACATTGATGTAATCATCTCTGAGTACACTCGTCGACACGGTCTTGGTCATATTCACTAATATTCCATACCACATACACTTCGTTCAGTTCGTCAATAACAATAACCCTCTTGTCAGCTTCCCAGGCGTAATCACGCAGCTCCGGTGTGTGTCTAGGTCGCAGGCCGTAGGCCGGGCCCTAGGTTGTAAGCTGCGCCTTAACATGGTCTCTTCGTGCCCGTCCCCTCTTTCGTTTCGTCCTTGTCTCGGATTCTGCGGCACGAACCGATCCTCCTAGCGCTCAGAAGGTCTCGTCCTCCCCCGCGGCTTTGACTCCTGTCTTCGTCCGGAGTCTGTCGTTCTCAGGTCACGTGACCGCGCCCTCGCGGGCGAAAGCCCGCCGGACCGACCTTCCCACACACCCACAAGATCTAGTATGAAGATCTTCGTGAACTCATAGCATTGCGCCTGAATCTCGCCTTCCATTCTCACGGAAACCTGTATCGTACTTAGTCTCAACATTCGTTCTCACAGAACCTAGTATTGTAGTGAACTACGCACAATACCATTTCCCTTCTCTTTCTTCCTCTCGTCTGAACGCCACACACGAAGGTGAGGGTCTATATAGGACGTGCACGTAGGTGCACGTCCTGACCTGTGCTCTCAGGCTGTTTATCATCACGGTACGGTATACTAGTTACAGTACTTTGTACCAGGGCCCAAGGCTCGAAACACGAGTCTCACTATCTCTCTCATCAGGTGAGATCACCCGCCGGATGAAAAGAAAGGTTGAGTTTATAAGTACGCTGGAGGAGTCAATAGTCAGGACCGAGTGTTCTGGGTTTCTGAATACAGTATTGAATCATCCAACCACCGACCTAGTTAACTATCGCCGGAGTGCTGGTGTTCAGTGAAACACAAGGCAAATTAAATTGCGATATCGATGGAGTGCTTGCTGAATGGGCTGGAAACTCAATGGCATGGTTTGCATAAGAAGACGACTCGGAGCAGGTTGCTCTGAGCCCCAGAGTTCGACAGAATTACAACTTTCTCTTTCCATCCCGGTGAAATGAGGTCCCATTCCTAGAGATGTAAAGCGAGAGTGTAATGAGGGGTTGGGGGAGTAGATCGCGAAGGGGGGGTACTACAGCCTGTGAGGAGCAGTGCCAATGTTAGTGAGAGGGTCAAGTCAGTGGTTACTAGTGGGCAAGTGCGAATTCTTCCAAGTTCCCACCCGGTCGGATCATCTCATCGTGCAGTATGATTACGTATCGTCCTGCGTGGTTAAGTAGTAGTTTTTGTGTTATCGAGTTGGCCGCGCCGTGTGCAGTGTCCCTCGATAAGCAATATTGAAGCTTCGAATTCTTCCTACCCATCCAACACCTCACATCCCTGCCACTGGACATGCGAACGACAAGAAGCCCCAAGGTTCGGGACATTGGGTCAACTCCAAGCCGGAGGCGTCATACTAAGTATTAAAATTAGTAGCAGAGATGAGGACGGATCTGATCATTTACCGATTTGACGTGCACGTGTATCTGACATCTATCATGATTCATAGCAGCAGCAACTGAGCAGGAGTAGCTGGTACACCTCAGGCTCTCGGATCTCACTGGCACCCATCGACCACCGATCGTCCCACGTCGTCATTGATCGAAATGAAATGAAAGATGGAACTACTTTGAGCACGATTTCACTGGCACTGCGTCAGGTGGGGGGGGGACTCGGGAAATGGTGGGCATGGGGACACTGACCGTGACACTCGGAGGGTGATCGACAGGAGTCAGGAAAACGGGGGACACTGGCAGAACCTACTTACCCCTGCGTGCCGGTCTACGTCCAGGGGCAATTCCGGTCGCATTAAATGAAGAGTAATAATGTCAACCGCACGCGGCCAACAACATTCTACGACTCCGATTCTACGTCTAATCGAATGCCATTCGTGTACCCAGATCCCCCCTCCCGATCCCGATGCAGCCCGTGTTCTGTGGATTGTCTAGATTCAAATTCAACAACAGCGTGCGTACTCCACATAGATCATCCACTGATACGGCCGGATCTGGGTTTTCGTGAGCACGCGTTTGCGCCGTTCATCATATGCACTGGCGGAAGGGGTCCCTATCATGATGTCCATAGCCATGATCACGGTGACCATCAAACATGCAGATAGTCACATCCGTCGCATACATCATCCGTGTAAGTACAAGACCATATATAACACATACCTGTTGACCAACCGCGAATGCGACAAGCTCAGCCCGAGTTTTTCCCAGCATCACTACTGACTCGGTTTGTCATGGCGCGAATGGGCGATCTTGGGTCCGCTCGGGGGATTATATATAACCATGGGCCACCACATGGAGAAGAAACCATTCTGGGCGATTTCGTCCTACAAGTAACGACGGAGAACGTACAGAGTACGAATGACGCCAACATGGTATTGCTCTTCTGGGGTACCTTACGACAACCACGAGTCAAATTGTGTGAGCGCAAATCCGATTGGAGTCCGTTGCGGCCGTTGATCAGCGTCGTCCCCCACCGTACCGTACCGTTCAATCCTTTGTTTCTCATTGTTGTTTTCAAGTCAAAAAAACTTTGGTTGACAGGCGCGGGGTTCGAGGCCTAGAACGGGATGTGGGAATTGAGCATAACCCTGCATAAAATATACAACCAGACGATGAACGTGCCGGAGCCGGAGGTGTTTGGGGATCCCTTTCCCCAGCTCCATTTTTGGGGTGTCAGCACGCGAACCTTGAATGATTTGAGTGGGAAGAAGACATCATACCTGGTCGTCGGCGGGCGCCGAGATACGGACTTACCTGAGCCTAAACTCGAGGCATTCCAGACCGCACTTTGGTCAACGGGGCCCTCAGTGTTAAGTTGCTCAGCATCCTTGCGCCCGCACGACGGGATCGCCCACTCAGAGGTCGGCAACATCCGATCAAAACGGCTGCACAGTCAGACACTTTTCCTAGATCAACCCCGACGGCGAATGTTGAGTTAACACTCACCCCGACTCAAAGGATAGCACACCAAGTCATGATTGCGCATGCACCCCATATCTGTCTGTCTGTCGTTGGGTTGTCGTGTGCGGAGGTGACGCAGAAGATATGGTTCAAACTTGGTTCAAACACTTGCAAATGTCTCAACTCGGAAACCCCGACGGTGCCATGCGGGGCGGAAGAAAAAACAGTCTACGAATAAACACGGAACCAAAATGGAAATCGCAAATCGTCACCTCCTCGACCATCACTCCATGAGGGTAACTGAGACGAGGGAACGAGCGCACGCCACCATTCCCTCCGTCCTTCTCGGGACCAGACCGAAGAAGAATGCATTGTTCGATCGAAAACATCTCTAGTTCTCTATATCTCTCTCAAGTGAAATGTAGGAAGGTATCCGAACATCTGATTTTCCCTGTTCTTCAGCTGGAATGATCAAGGTTGCAGAATTAGCTTGACCCCGAAGAGAGCACATGGACGTACGAGTAGCATGCCAAAAGTATATTACAAGGCCCGACATTACCACCACGAACGCAGGAAAATATAGCCAGTATGGCGTGTAATGCTGTTGGAGGGGTGGCGTCAGTGGCACACTCATGTGGTGAAATGTTACTCACGAAGAGGAAAAGGCCTGTGTGCGAACGTTAGCGCCGTGTTCATGAGCCACTCGATTTACGCACCAAAGAGAAGCCCATAAAAGTCGCTCGTAAGTAGGGACATATTCAAGTAGGAAGACGACGCTGTACGGTACAGCACGGGCGCAAGGGAATAGAATAGAAACAAGGCTATCACATCGTCAGTATCATCCCCTTCTCATGCCAGACGAACTTACATATTGTGTATATGAGTAACAGACCAACTTGAGTGAGCTCAGTTTATTGTCATTCCCGTGCATCTAGTGGGTTTACGCACTCGTTTCTCGATCCCACGGAGCAAGGGGCACCAAATCACGCTCCAGAGTGACCGCCTGGACGCCGTTCACGAGCATACCCCACATACCAAGCTGTCCGACCACCTATGACTCATTCACACTAGACTTCGCATAGATAGGAAATAGAATGCGTACCTCGTAGAGAGGTGAGTGTCTCACAAAGAACTCTTCGGTCGCATTCACTGAGCGATAAATGAGTCGACTCCGACAGACTGACGTAGGAGTACGAACCAATGCCAAAGATCGTGGCAGCTGTTACCATGAAGGCGTCTCCCAAGGCACGACTCTCGGCGTGACCATCCTTGGCAGACGCCAAGTCTGATATGACCAGCAGTCCGAGTCCACCGATGGACACCAGGACACCCTGTAAGCATTAGTTGAGACGAGGTATCACAAAGTGGAGTAGTGAGGCCATACCAGAACTTGTGTCCAATGATACTTTGTTCTCATATATATCCAACTGGCAAAGAGGCATACCGGGATAGCCCATCTACAGGGGAAACAACCTGAGTAAAAGAGATGGACATGCGAGAGAAATCTCACGCGTCTAGAAGCATACAGGACAAAAGGTCGGTGTAGTCATACGCCTTTCACCAAGATAGACATCAGGTTCAAGTTGGGCGTGAAAACTCGGATGTTCAGCTCTTACCTTTACGGCGAGGTAATTCCCTTCTACATCACTCAGCGCGAGAAGAAAGTCTAAGATTGCAGTAGATGAGCAATGACGACGAAAGAAGATGTGCAGGGATGTAACGTACACTTCCACCCATCATGCATTATCATTTTTGCCCATCCGCTGAGTCCATCTGAGAAAGTTAGTGGATGGGACTGCTTCTCACGTTGGCACTTACATCGGTATATTGTGTATGGGGTATATACGGCGAACAGAGATAGGTATCTATATCGTAGAGGTGCAATGTTATCACACGAACGACCAAGCGAGACTACGACTGACGTGAAAAATGTTTGGGTACTGGGCAATATCCAATTCCGGCCAACCAACTCGGTGGTTGTGACGGAGGAGCACGTTAGACAGAGGCTAAGCAGTTGACCGCCTAGCAGAGCATACAGAAAAGACGGCGTCCACAGACTTATGAAACGTGCATATAAACTGCGCGCCAATGCTTTAGGGGAGTCGAAGTTGATGGGAGGGCGGATTTGCTTCGCCGATGCATACGTGCGGTCGACGGAAGAGGAACTGCCAGATGGGGACGAATCTTCAGGGACAGGAAGAAGCTGGTATTCGTCACGGACCCGACAAGTGCTGTCGAAGTTTGCATGAATGAGCCATTGCTGACATCGAGCTATTGTATTTGCTTTGTTCCGTCATAATGGGACAACCATGTGACTGAACTTGGAACGCAACTCACATGCCCTTTCAGCAAAACTCTCCATAGAAGACGAAAAAAAAAACGCTGAAGAAGGGTCGCTGATTGACGACGGGTCCCAACTCCCGAATCTATTCGATGGCTGGTAGTAACGTGATGCGCCAACTGCGACTCAGAACCGCAGTACACTGAGAAACCCTGATGAAGTGGTAATCTGAACTAAGAACGTCGGACAATGTAGATGGCGGCTAGGGCTCACCAAAATTTTGGAGACCAGGAACCTCTTTGGTCAATACAAGCAGAAAGACTGCGGCTTGAGCGCCTGCAAGTTGCAACTCAGGGTCCGAATCCGGATAAGGCAGGCTACACCCAAGTTGCCAAGCCGCAAACTTGTAGCGGATCGCCACCTTGTAGTACAGCATAGTCGTTCACCATTGGTTTGCTGCAGAGGGAGCCAACGATAAACCCTTATGTGGAATGAGGCTCAAGTCAAGATGTATTTGAGATCACTAATCACTTCTGGTTTTCTCATCGTGGTGCTTTCCTCCAGAGACCACAAGGGACGTCTCCATGTCTCTCGCAATCCGCTCCACCTCTGCATGAATATTTTCCTCATTCTGTGATGTCGGCGGCGGACGCTTGATATCTACGCTGCCTGCTGTCCCTGCCCATTCTCGATCAAGTTACCCTTCCCACCCCAAGCTCATGACAGAGCTCCCACTGCCCCAGGAACCCTTTAGGTAGGAAGCGGGTCGCGCTCTGCCAGACGTCTGATGGTATCAATACAACGATCAGCATTCCTCCGCGATATTGCTAGCCTAAGCCCCAGTTTGGCTCAGGTATCGCTAATCGCGTCCCGTGAAAACGCTTCGCTTGAAAGTGACTGCATTTCATGGGGGCTCCAAATTTCGGTAGAGAGCCGCGGTCGGGTTGGCTCTGTATTCGACGACGGAGCCTGTTGAATGTTCATGATCATTCGAGTGGTCTATGATCAGAGAAATAAAAGGACTTGGTCATCAGCCGGCGACAAGGGTAGGCGACTGAGACATGCCTTACCGCAATGGATATAAACACGGGAAACCAGCTTTAACCAACAGTCAGTCAATTAAATGGGGATGATACGACAGGGAAAACCCACCAGACGGCCAAGTTCGTGTCGGCGCTGCTGGCAAGTTGGCATATCGCAAATGCCAGGAAAATGGCTTTCAATACGCGGAGACTATTCATCATTCCTCGCTCCTAGAACGTACGGAATTCGGAACTTACCTACAATACAGACGAATGCAATGACCCCGTCACGTATGGTAGTAGAGCCGATGGAAGGCCGTCCCCGTTCGGCACGGACAATCGTCTCCTTCTTACGATACACTATCCAGAGAAGCGTTAATTGAGAGATGCATGTGCCTACAGCGACCACAAGAACCGCGTTGGGGAAGCTGATCACCGTGCAAGTAGAGTCATATACCATTCTTGGGAACGTCAAGAGGGCGCCCACGACAGCCGTCACCAATTCCAGCGCCACAGCACCAGCACCAATTAGCGTGGCCGATGTTTTGCGGCCATATAAAGCATATACTATCACATTTTATCAGTAGGGGAGAGTTCAGAAGGGGAGGAACTTACTCCGGAGGAACAGAAAGAAGTCGAGAATGAGCAGCAGCAACTCTATCTCTGCCGCTTCAACTCCACGATAAATACGACACCAGAGATTAGGCAAAGGATTATGAGCAATAAGATGAATCTGAAACCAGTAAAGACCGCTAGAACAAAGAAAGATGTCAAGTCCTGGTGGTCACATCGAAGAGACTTATTCACTGACGTCTGTACGACCAATGTAAAATATTTGCCGAAGATATATAGCCACTTGATATGGGCTGTTTGAGGTTTACTATCGCAAAGCAAAGATCGCACTCGAGTACATTTCGCTGACATTGGTGCAAGACTCACGGCCAGATATAAGTTACTTCATCTCCGAGGGTTATGAGGATATCCCAAACTACAGTTACGAGGGCAGCGGCTGATTAGATGCACACCCTGTTAGCACGCGCTTCAAATAGAAGGCGAGTTTACTCACTGACAGTGTACTCATTGACTTGAAGTAACTGCAATGATTGATGTTCGGGCGCGGCAGAGGCAAGGACTCCTTTGCCCATAGGTCCACGAAGGTCGTCTGTTTCGTCGATCAGCATCATGCATCGAGTAAGCGTGACCTGGCAGTCAATTCGTAGAATATCCAGCGACTCACAGTTATTCGCACTTTGCAAGATAGAGTTGAAAACATGCATTGTCCATTAAAAAACGACGATCTGAGGCAAGGGGGAACACCAACGAGTATTAATGAGCGGAGGTTTAAAACTCGTTTGAGATTCATTCGACTCAGCGTCCCCTGGTGACAGTTGGACCCTCATCTGCAAAGAGGGACAATTACGTTGTGTTTTCGAGGCGCCCAATAAGGATTCTGATTGGGGCGGCTAACCTTTACTCGCCACTACTTATACCTAAACTGGATGCTCGAGAGGTGCTGCCCACTCGGCTAGGTTTGCAGATGGCCTTGAAGGCCCAGCGAGCGACTCGGAGCGAGTAAGTACTTGGTGAATGTCGTGCTACGCCAGAGTTCTGAGGGTAATGCAACTGGGAAACTGGGACCATGCAGTTCAGTCGAGTTGCTCAGACCCTGGGTGCCAATGCGGGCTTACGGAATATTTGGCGCCCCGACTCGCTCGCGTGCAAGTCAATTGACCCAGGTCCCACATATCCATGCAAATCAGCCGAGTACGTATCAACCGGAGCACGCGAGAAGGGCCGCCGAGTGACAGATAATGACCGACGACCAGTGCCTCTGAGAATGACCTCCAAGGACGTGCGCGCTCAGAATCATGGACTCGGTAGGAGGGACAGTGCTGAACTTTAGTGAACCGTGAACGGGGGTGTTTGTGGACAAGACGACGGGCGAGGTGGTGAGACGTGCCAGCTCCCGCCCGAGCTCCCCACCGATGCGATATTGAAGATCAGTGATGTTGTCTCTGATCGTGGTCAGGTCTGCGTCTGTGGGATGAGGCTCCATTTCATGTTCCTTCACCTTTGTTTGTCCCTTTTCTTTGGTACGCTCGTTGTCTTTTCGACGAGCCAGCGCTCGACGTCTCCCATACGTTCCTCAAGTGCACAGGCGTGAGACGCGGTCCGGCGTTCAAGCTTTTCGAAACGTTAAGAAAAATATTATTTCGCTATTACCAAGGGAGGTCCTGAAACAATGAGGCATATAGAGGAGGCTGTTCGCGTGCGGGTGGTGTCTTGTTCGGGTTAGTTGATGTGGGGTCAGATGCCCGGGGACCGCCTACTAGGGAGATTAAGATGAGCAGCGTCGGTATACTCGGCGGAGGGCGGAGCAGGCTACTCCTTTTCCTTTCACTTTGAATTTCTCTTCTCTTTTTCGCACGATCGAGCTTCCTCTATGACCTGCTGAGCAGGCGTCAGGGGTGCTTTGTCTTTAGTGTCTTGGTAGGTGTGAGCTTTGACTTTGCAGTTTTCCACCAACCTGGCACCCCGTCTCGGTGGTTGAAGCGATGAGATCGTCCTACGTCGTTGCTGGGCATGTCGGATGCCCTGTGAGCTGGCTTGTGCGACGAGAGGGCGTGCAGATTAGCGATGCTCGGTGATAGGGAGTTGGTCAACGAGGTGTTGAGTGGCGATCCCAGTTACGAGGACATCGTGCAGCACGAACGTGTCTATCGCCTGTTCGCTGTGTGCAACGACGAGGTCTAGCTGACGTCGTCGACAGAGTCGACGCTGTCTGCTGTATCGCAACGCAGGTATCGCAACGCAGGTATGAACAACCTTCCCAAAGTAGAACAATGGCATCGCATTTACGTTCCGTCAAATGGGACATTCATCCGGTACGAAGCCAATCTCGGTGGGAGCTATCTAGTCTGAAGCATGAGTGTCAACCCAGAGATTGATATCTAGTGCACCTACCGAAAAACACTATGTCTGGTTTGACCAACCCCTTGCAATGTTCGCATCTCGGAATCGTAGAATTCATGACAGTTTTTTGTTGATTTGATTTTTTCGTCATCGTAAGGTCGTTTACAATCGATGAATCGTTAGGAGGCAAGCTGCCACGAGCTTCCACGATCTTGCTTTCCGGAACTCCCGCTCTGCGCTCGAAAGTGTTGATATTCTGGGTGAAGCAAGTATGGAGAAGGTCATGTCCATGTAATACTTTGAAAGATGAGTGGGTAAGGGTCGGTCGATATCCACCGGGATAAAGCTCCTTTGGGAGGGTATAAACTTGATACCGCACGAATTACAGTGTGTGGTGAAACGACGTGATCCGGCACTTACAAGGTACAAGGTTTTTTCGGAAGAAATCCAAATCGAATACTGCTTCATATATGGAGCGCTACTAAGTACGACCATCAGAGTGATATACAGTACTCACCCGTTTGTGGTGAACGAAAATCGGGAATGCCAGCAGAAGTGCTGATGCCTGCTCGAACACTGAGTCTGATGAACGGTTACACGATAGTGCGATCATCATGAGAAACACGTTCTGTCAACGGTCGGATTTCATATATTTGGGGAGCGCTTGGATGTCACTCTCCAGAATCTTTGGTGATTTGAGGACCTTGGTCTTACCAGAATGGGTGCATCAGAGATAGGTGTTTTTGGAGCGCTGAAGTGTGGGTAGACCTTTGGAGTCTTGATACTTGAGGCTTGAAGCTTGAAGGGTTCAAATCAGTCTGCGAAACCAGTCCTGAGTCCCGTGAGAGAAGCTCTCAATATTTCCATGGTGGCCCTCCCGGATGGGTTGATCTATCAACAACATGGCACGCGACTGATGTCTCGACCTAAAATCGAACCCTAAACGCTGCAGATGGTCGGGATGAAATTGTGGAATCGGATTGAGTTGTTGTTGTTATTGTTGTTGTTGTTGTACGCTTGTTCTCCGAGTCAAATATCCGCAAACACGTTGACGCGTTACAGACGCGTTCTTCGCACGAGTAATCTTAAGCACGCGACGACTCCCACCATTTCCTCGGATTCTTGTTGGAGGACGCAGGGCTTGCGTTTCGGTGCAAAGAGCATATATGCTGGGATACGACTCTGACCACGTCGGCTCTGACGAAGTAAGCAGCCTCTACCCTCTGCATTCGTTCTCATAAACGCGGTTCATCAGATGGACCAAATCCTGGAGTTGTCTCGGATCGAACATCATAAAGATGTGAACGTAGTCGGACCCTCAGAGAGATCAACACGACCATCCCATCTTCTTAAGCACGACCTGAGCACTCGTTTATCCGCCCTGGAATCTGAGATTCAGGGGGTGGACGCGAAGATACTGGAACTACAAGTATTGCGTCAAAGGCTCCTGGACGAGAAGCAAGAGATAATACAACAGACTAAGAGGATGTCGAGCATACAGTCTACGACCACAACCATCATCAACGGAAAGGGAAAAGGGAAAGCGATTGACACGATTGACTACGCCATAGAATTTGACTGGGCTCCACAACTGAAGGGTATGATGAAGAAAGTATTCGGAATCAACAACTTTCGACTCTGTCAACAAGGGTGAGGGACTCTTCCATCGAAACGTGACGTTGCTGAGGTTGTCTAGTGTTTGTAATGCGAATATGGATGGCCGCGATGTAGTTTGCGTAATGCCAACAGGTTTGCAGTGTTCTTCTTTCACGCACAGGCCATGCTAACTGTTCGTCGAGAGGCGGTGGCAAATCATTGACATATCAGCTCCCCGCCCTGCTGATGCCTGGCTGCACTCTGGTTATATCACCCCTCATTGCACTGATAACAGACCAGATCTTACACCTCAGGGAAGCCGGAGGTAAATCTATATTATCTTGTAAGCATTGCTGCACTCACGGCGACTCACGAAACAGTCGAAGCGGTCATGTTGACTGGTGGAACGTCCAAAGCGCTTGCCAACGAGATCCAACAACGGTTAACTGCAATGGCCTCCTCACGAGGAGGGGATCAACGAAAGGAGATCAAATTATGCTACGTCACTGTACGTCAGTACGCCTCCAGACAAACATTTTCTTACCTCGACGCAACCTACAGCCGGAGAAAATTGCGAAGAGCAAGAACTTCATGTCGCTCTTGCGCAAACTTGTCGAGGGTGGAAAGCTAGGCATGTGCTTGCTGTATTCTCAACAATGTATTCTGAATTTGCTGTGATCCGTCAGCTCGAATCGTCATCGATGAGGCACATTGCGTCTCCCAGCTTGGTCACGATTTCAGGTGGACAACCATCATCATTATCTGAGATCCTTCTCTGAAAACGATCTCTAGGCCCGACTACAAGAAACTCAGCGTACTGCGTCAGTTTTTCCCACATGTGCCCATCCTCGCATTGTCCGCCACTTGTCCACCGCGAGTCCTTCAGGATCTTCTCAAGATACTCCAGATGAAACCAGTGGTAGACGGGAAAGGTTAGGAGACTGTTGTTGTTTAAGAAGTGGTAACGCTCACATGTTGTGCAGCCGCTCCTCGACAAGGTACGATATACTTCTCGGCCCCGTTGTACAGGAAGAATCTGCATTACAAGGTTGTTCCCAAATCGTCTGCGGCGAAGGAAGTAATCTCAGCTATGTCTGAGTACATCTTGGTCAACCACAAGAATGATACCGGCATTATCTACTGTCTCTCAAAGAAGGTGCGTATGTCCTTTGGAATCACGTAAGGACTTTATCCTACTGGGCCACAGGACGCAGAGACGGTCGCTGCCAGCTTACAAGATGTGAGCGGTGGTCGAATCAAAACTGGCGTGTATCATGCGGACATCCGTGATGAGGAGAAAGAAGGTCTCCACCGAAAATGGAGAGAGGGTTCTATTCAAGTCGTTTGTGCAACGATTGGTAAGTATATGTGGTGTAATAACCGTCTCACCAGACTCATGGATCGATATTGGCAGCCTTCGGACTAGGTATTGATAAAGGAAATGTGCGATTTGTATTGCATCATTCGGTAAGGTGACATTGGTTTTTCCACGGATTTCTGGGTGCTGATGAATGTAGATGTCTGTGAGCAAAACTTCCCGATTCTCACTGGGTGCTCCATCTAAAGCAAACGCTCACTGCCCAGAAATCCCTGGACGGTTACTACCAAGAATCAGGCAGAGCTGGGAGAGACGGTCAAGATGCGGACTGCGTTCTCTACTACAGACCCCAAGACGCCGCCCGCCTGTCCTCTATAACATGTACAGACACAGACGGACAAGCAAAACGTGCGTATCAAGTCTCCATTCTCTAGCACCGCCGTTCATACTCATGCTACGTAGTGCACGACATGCTGCGCTTTGCTCAGGACCTGCAAGAATGCCGCAAGATCTTGTTCGCCAAGTAAGTCCATTGCACGTATATCCGGCGTGTTGATCATAACGATATTATTCAGATACTTCTCGGCCTCCTCTGACCTCTCTATGGCTTCGTGGACGACTGAGGAGTCCAGTGCCATGGATAGATGTGGCCACTGCGACAACTGTACCCGTGCCCCGAAGACCGTCTTGCATAAAGACGTAACATTGGAAGCATGGCAAATTCTCCAGATCGCCAGGGCGGTGCATTCAGAAGGAGGTAGGCAGACTCTCGCCGGGTTAAGCGATTTGGCCAGAGGAGCAGGGGGGGGGTCATTCGAAACAGGTGGCAAGCGAAAGAAAACCAAGGATAAGGTCCAATTAGATTATGACGCCGTCGCTGGCGGGAAGGTCATGTTGTCGAAAGACGTACGTGAACTCGTTTGCTTATACCACGGAACTTTGCTGTCGTCTGACGTTCATTTTCTTTACGCGGAATTTGCGGGTTGGATATGTCTAGGATGCCGAAATGTTAATCGTGCATTTGTTGCTCTTGCGATACTTGCGGGAGCATTTCTCGGCGAGCGCGTACACGGTCAATGTCTACGTCGAACCTGGAGAACTTGACTTGCGACTCACTCGCCTCGATCGAGCTGATATCCTTGCTGGAAAGGGTCCCCAGATTCACTGCTTCTTCAGATCGCCGCTGAAACGGCGAAAATCCTCCTTGACGGATGCAAGTGCGGGTAGAAAGCGTAAGACGGATGCAAAGGGCAAGGCAGGGTCCACGCCAGGGGTGGCAGGAAAATCCTTGCAGCTGCATAATCTTGGCTCAGACAGGTACGACCTCGATGATGAGGATGATATTCCTATCCGCGTTTCTAGTAAGAAGAAACGGCCGTACAAAGAAGTAGACGAGGAAGACGTGGTCGACCAGTTGGAGGAAGACATCGAGGAGGAGGAAGAGGACTTTACGAACGAGATGCGCATGGTTGACGAGGCAGAACCTTCGGACGCGGAGAGCGATGAGGGAGAAGAATGGGAGTATTCATTGCGAACATCGAAGAAGCGGAAAGTGGGCGTGTCGTTGACATCGAAGCCAAAGGGTTCTTCGAAGCAGCTGGGAAAACGGCATATTGACCCAGATGTCATATCTCTATCATCAGACTAGACACCGATATGGAAGATCCCCTTTACAGAAAGAATACGAGGATCTCCACGTGGAAATGCGCTGGATTTGGAAACGAGGACCATTTCAACTCGGATCCTCGGTTCGCGTTTGATGGTGAACAAAAGTGCAGGCCGTGAGACTCACACATCTGCCCTCTATCCTTCTATCTGACAATACATACCTGTGCGACCCGCCCGTCGTTGGATGGCATTCAAACGGCACGATTGTCAAAGATAAGCTGCCTTTCGTGCCTTTCCAGTCCCGAGGTTGACTCGAGGGGCGTGATGCGAAGCTGCGAACTCGAATCTTCGAGCCGAAGAAGTACACACCTTGTTCGTGACTAAGTATGCCACTACCATACAAAGACATGGGATTGACTTACGAATGGTGTGGGGGCCACGATGACGGCGAGAATTTCGAAGAGTGCCAACGCCCATTCGTATGTCGATTGCTCGAACATGATTTGGGTGAAGAGGGGAGATATGAACGGCGTCAGTTGGGCGTTCTATGGGTCGGCGCACCAATCCGCGAAGTACATGAACAACTCCGTACCGTAATAATATTAGATGGAGCTTGTCAGCCAAGATGATACCAAGTGCGAGATACTCACTATTTCATTATATTCGTGGGAGGAGGAACGACTGTCTTCATCCGACTCTTCACTGTTCAGTCCCTTCAGCCTAAGGCAGGTCGAATCCAGGGGTTCATAATGATTCTAGTGTAGGCGGTTCCCAAGCCATGTATCCAACAACAAAACCCTGGCAGTCTCTCAGGCTCGAAGACCGATTCGTTCCGGATTTCACTTTCTCACTTATTAGAAGTTAGCCAGGCAAGGTTGATGTGAAACAGAATATATATATTTGACGAGTCGTATACAATTCATGTGCCAACAATCCAAGTTGTACGAAAACAATAACCCTAAAGAACATCTCTTACATCCCGTCTCTGATATGGAGGATAGATACATACTCTATGTCTCTACTGGTGCAACAATCATTCCCCGCCCTATAACATCACCATCATGAATGATGAAAAACTTCACTTCAAACCTTCTCCAATCATGCACTTGACTCGGGGGTCTGGGACTCTTCCTCTTGAATATCTGCAGCCAAGATCTGACGTGAGGCGATACTGTGAGCTCGGATTTTTGAACCGAAGAAGAACAACACCTATGAAAAGTCAGCTACGCCGACCGGCAGACGGAAATAACCCTTTACTTACAAATGGCGTAGGCGCCATTATGACGGCGAGAATCGCAAAAAGTGTGAGCGCCCACTTGTACGTCAAAGTGGCGAACATTTGCTGGGTGAAGAGTGGAAATATAAATCCCATGGAGTTGCCTGCATGTCAGGTCAGAGTTATGAACACGGGAGAATCAGATCAACGCACGGAACACGCTCAGCCCAGCTTGGGCAGAAGATGCATATGTATTGTAACTATTGGACATCAGTCGAGATACTGGGCGTTGGAGGATCAACGTACCAATCGGCGAGATACAAGGAAGCTACTTGGAAAATGATCAGAACTCCGCTCATGAACAACTGAAGAGGGTGATTAAAGGAAGATCGAGGAGACGAAAGGAACCGGCTAACCGTTAGACCAATCATCGGAACGACCCAGGATATGCTTGGCGACGCCGTCCATGCAAAGATAAACATTCCAATCGGCAAGCTCACGGCGGCAACACAAGCAAGGTACAGCCGAGCTTCCTGTTTCCTGTGAGGGTAGTACATGCTGATTGCGATGCGTCAACCGAGTCGTTTTGAAGAGATATAGAAAATCCTACCTATACAACTTATCTTGATATAAGTTGGCGAAGAATCCGATGAGTGCACCGATGCTGCCATGAAATCGGTATTCATCCATCAGAGGTTACGAACTCACTCACATCGTCGTTGTATACACATATCCGGTTTGACGAACATCAAACCCATAGGTCGTCTGAAATATAGGGGTTACGGCTCTAGGAACTCGAGTTAATCAACGAGTTCCGAGACGAAACGGATAGCGTACTCTAAGAGACCGTAAACCACCCCCCAAACGAAACCACTCCACACCTAGAGTCCACAATTGAGTCGAAAAGGCCAGGTAAATACTGCAAATAACTCACGCTGAAGCTTTGCACGATAGGCTCTGTAAACAGAAAATCTGGTCGAAAAAATTGATCAGTTTCTTTGTCTGGAACCGAGCGTGTACCGCGTACATAGAGGACGGGTGCAAGTTATCTTGATGAGGCTCAACAGGCTCTCCTGCTCAATCTCGGCCCTGGATTTATGGTTGTTGTTTCCGGTGATTTTACGTTTGTTTCGTGCCATCTGAGTCAGGATAATCGATGAGCGCGTTTCATCCATCAAGACGAATACAACGATAATGAAAAGACACGAGAACCTGTCAAAAGGGATCGTCAGGTTTCAGATCTCGGAGATGTCACGGAGGGAAACCGAGCCCTACATGACATGAATCCACTGGACCCATCTCCAACCAAGATGAGGATTAGATCCGATCACACCCCCGATCACCGACCCGAGCCCAATAGAGAAAAGGGACCCGAAAGAGAAAAGGGTCATTGGTAGACTTCGTCTAAAAAAGATGAGATCGACAAGCGAAACACCCCTGTGGCACTTACTCTTCGGGCCTCCAAATATCTGCAATACTGCCCCCAACTAAACAAGCTCCCGTAGAGCCAAAGATTCCCTCAAGCGTGCGGCCCGCAAGCATCGCTCCAGTATTTGGAGACCTAGATGCTCGGTGATGTCAGTGATCCATAACCGAGCCAATTAAAGTTGACGATCTCACAATGCGATCATCACTTGGGAGAGAGTAAACATAATTGAAGCAAGGATATACACCGGTCTTCGACCGAACTCCTATTCAGGAGTTGAGTAGTTGATCGAATAGATTTAGTGACGACAAACCTCGCTGAATGATGCGGTGAAGAGAGGAACGATACCGAAACCCATGGCGTAGAGGCCTAGGCCCAAAGTGGCTTGAAGCTGAGTGCAATGTAGTTCTTGTATCATGGACGGAGTACTGATCGAAAATGACGACGCAGCTGCGCCTAAACCGAAGCGTAAGCACAGATCTTGACTTCTCAGCAGAGTTCAATGCACCGGTCATTGAGGCGAAAGAACAGGCCGTCAAAGTAATTCCCCATTTTTTGAGCAGAGAATAGTTATGTGGATTACGCCGATCTCCGTCTTCGAATTCAACCTGCCTGCAATGAGCATCCACTCCCCACACAGAATATAAGACCTACATAGAGAATTTTTTCTCCGGCACCGACGATGGTAGAGTCGAGAGATGGTTTAGAGAGGGGTCCCTCCGTGTTGTCGCTCAACATGATCGATAACGAGGGCGCTGAATAAAAGACAATGAAAGATTGAAACGTCTACTCAAGTGAGCGGGAAAACTGGAGTGTGCATCCTGGCGAATATCCGAGAGGTTTATATAAGGTCTCGCACAATCGCGAAAGTGATTCGATCGGAGAAAGGATTACAGGGAAAGGGTGTGACCCAAGCGTTTGTCCTTCGCGAAACGATGGATATGGCATGGCCAAACATGCGAGGCACTGGCTGAACCATTTCGGCGTAACGCAGGGTGAGACTGGATGATTCCTGCCAAATTAGCGCGGTGAGACCGGAGTACCTCGAAGGTTGGTACATAAGTGTGAGACACGGGTAGACCACCTGATGCAAGGACCAATGAGTTTTGACCTTCTGGGTGTAACCAGCAGCATCGCATCATTGGTTAGCATGTGAGAATAGGGTCGCTTGTAAGATCATATGTAAAAAGTCAGTTTATTTGTTTACCTTGGTCCAGTTCCAGCTCCGAGATTGAAGGGAGAAAATGTCGGGGGAAGCTGTGCGTGGATTCGGAGAGCCACGAAACCTGACAGTTTTGCGTCATTCGTGCCAACGTGTCAAAGCGAAGCTGGCCCGATGACTCGGATGAGCTCAAAGTGCACGCAAATATGGCACAAAACTCACTTCTATGGGAGGAAACTTCACAAAAGGTGTAGCCAGACTGTCCCGGTGATCGAATCAAAGACATTCGTTGAAGCAACTTGAAACCTTGGGAAAACTCGCACTGACCCAATCGCTGAAGTGGCGTGCGTCTTTGGTTTCGGCCTACCTGCGCCGATCCTGGTCAACCTTGAACCGAAGTACAATCCCGTGGCCCATGACAGACTCCCACAAATACTTCTCATGCCACCCAATCGCAACATTGAAGCTTTGAAGAACTGTGTTCGTAGTCGCATGTTTCCAACGGCTGCAATGCAAGTCGGGTCTTCGAGGCAGTGTATTACACAGTGTAATGGTACCGGCGAGGCTTCGATGCCTTCTATTACATAACGTCAACTTTAGATCGACTCCAGATTGTTTCATCGGTATACAAAGCTCTTCAAGTTCACTTTCTCGGTGCAGTCAACTCCCTCCTGACACATACCAGGTATTTGAATCCATACCCCCTTATAGTCGACGCCCTCCTAACACATACCAGGTCTAACCCATACCCGGGCTACTAACCCATACCAGGTCTAGCCAATACCAGGTATAACCATACTCCCTGATACAGTCAACTCCCTCCAAACCCACACCAGGTATAACCCATACGAGTCTCTGGTAGCACATACATTTTCTATTTCCCGAGTCGGATTGCAGGGCTTTTGCATCCGCAACCCATAACCGCCATTAACTTCTAATCAAATGCTTAACGACGTGGCTACAGGACAAATTCGAGGAGGTTCAAACAAGGGACAGGAAGAGAGTAGTAATGTCTATGACTAGATTCACACCATGAGTGGTAAGTTTTTTAGACCTGTCGAACAACCCATACTCCCTAGTAACCCATACCTTTGGGGCTATTTCGAGGGGCATGTATTAGGAGGGTTGACTGTATCCATGACATTCGTCTCGTAGGAAGAATGAAGTATACTTCCCATCTATTACTCACGACGTTTCAGCCTAGAAGTTAGTTCTATTCATCTCCGTTGACAAGCGATCGCCGGGAACTGTTACATGGGGATCTCTGTTTCTGATGTTCGTTTGTCCCCAAGTAAGCAAGTCTGATGATCTAGTAGTTCTCGCTAACAGAGTTTTTCAGCTTTGAAGGCCACACACGAGTCAACTATCGCAGTGCTGATGGGCCACCATCTTCCTGATGTGGCGTCCAGTAACCATTTTATGGTCACGGTGCACTTTCGCCCCACTCTGGATTTCCATTGTGCTCGCGAGGGTTTTGGTGACTAGAAAAGCATGGGATTGAGTGTTCTGAAGAGTATTCTCTGCAAACCCTCGATTCTCCCCACCAGAATACATTGCAGCCAGGATTTTCCCTCGGCTGTCTCTAGTATCGTGGAGACTGGGGAGTGTGCATGTGAGCTGAGCTCAATACTTGCACCGTCTAGGCACCTGGCTGCACGCAAGCTTTGTCTACCAGAAATACAGAAGCAACCCTCACACGATCGAACCCGCTCGACCGAATTGAGGCCGTGGGGCAGGGAAGATGCGAACGTGAGAATCAGTCAAACCACACAGAAGCTGCAAGTGCGCAGCTACAACACGACGATCTTCAGCCCACTCATGTCGCCTCTCTAGTCACCAAGTTGAATGAAGAAATCGTTGCTTAGGTTCCGAGTCATTGCAGCAGCTGCGGTCGATAACTCCACAAAGTCTGGCAAGATATCACCACTGTCTATGGCTATGGAGAATCACGCTTGTAAGCTGCAGCTATTCAGCTCAAGGACATGCCATGCTAACTGCGCCCAAACGAGGATAATTGGACGCGCATTTGAGGTTCTCGGATACCATCGATGTCGCCCCCACTACGTCTCTGATACGTCGTCCAACGATGTATGGTGTCCAACGCAGACTATGTCACCAGGCTCCTGCTTATCGAGAGTCAAGATTTCCTAAGGGTTCAAACAAGGACACGATTTTTTTCCCGCCAACTGGAAGGTCCAACAGCTGGTACCAATTGGGGGAACTCCATTCAAAGTTGCGGTTTCGCGCGGCGGGAACAGATGGCTGGGGAGCTGCATTGAGAAATGCAGGCGTGCACGAATGAACGCCGACGATGGACGTGTGGGATCAACAATGAGCTTACTGAGTCTGGGTGGACTATCTTCAAGCCAATATCTATGAGGTCCTGATTGCGTTCCAGGTGAGATTCAACCGCCTGTTCAACTTGAAACTGTCGCAGCGGGACGGACTCGGCCATATCAGGAAGAGTGATGGCCGGCGTTCAGAGATGCGTTCAAGCTTGTTATGTTGTGCCAGTACTAGCACCAGCACAACACTTGGGAAACGACGACCAAGAATGAGGTCATCGGGCGGCGCATAGGGTCACTCGTCCACCCGAGATCTTGAAGATCTTGACGCCCAAGTTCCTGTGCTTCTTGGTGGACTGAGCGCAGGGACTTAGTTTTCCGCACCGCCCATCTTTCTCCGGTTTATCCCGCAGGGGACTTGCGCATCCTTCAGTTCGGAGTCGCAGACTATGCGTGCGATAATCAGTTGCGATGAATCTTTGGTGAGATGGTTATTACTCAGCATGACGTCAAGCTCAGTCGGAACTGTCATATGCCGATGGATCTGTCTCTCTCCTCGCTCTTATGATCGATCGACATCGAACCACCCTCGCTGACAATGAGCGCTGAGTCCATTACTCTGTACGCCGCCAAGGCACGTATGATAGCAGCATAATCACAACCGAGTCCAGGCTGATGGCTAGTATTTCGCGGGTGAAGGCTGCCATTACGCACAAAGTGTTGCTTTAGAAGTTGAACCTGAGCTGCATAGGATCGAGGGCTTATCGATTGGACGATAGGTCGAGATTGCTCTCGCAGAGGTTAAGGCCAACTTTAAAGCCAACCAAGTCGACCTTGCAAACAGACTAGAGTGGTATGCTCCCAAAGTGAACCCGACAAGCAAAAAAAGTCTAAGGCAAGCTCTGTCGAATCATCCATCAGTAGTCTCTGATTTCGTGATAACCCGGGCCGTGGTGGTGCCTGCTACTTACGGTGGACCCGACATTCCGCCCGAGAATCCCTCGCCCGAATCTCTGAAACTCGCCGACCCTCTCGTCCTCGTAGAGTTCGTCGCAGATCTCTTCCCTGAATCAAACGTGGGTGGGTGGAAGTGCCTGTTGCGAGTAAGCTCGATCGCTTCCTGATTGTCGCATGGAAGGGGAGTCGGCTCAACAACCGGCTGGCGAATCTCTGAAACGAGGTTGCGGAGCCATAGTACGTCCTTGAGCGCGTTCGTGATGGCGACATCCTGGGACTCGACTGTGGATAGTGCAACAATATTCTGCTTGCGAGATGGAATGATGATGAGGTTGAGATCCCCAATCGGCGTTGACATTACACGCTGATCCCCTCATCGGGATCGGTGACACTGAGACTGTAGTCTCGTGTCCCTTTGAGGTATTTTATAACGTGTTTGCCGGATTGCCAGTGAGCTCGGCCGGGGTTCTGGAGGAACTGGGATAGTGTCGACGAGGCGAGTGCAGAGTGCAGCCCAAGCGAACGATCCAATCAATTTGCGGTACGGAACATTCTTCATGTCAGCAATTTGGGACGGTGTGGATCGGCGGAGAGGACGAAGCCGGGTTCGAGTGGGTTAGACACGTAGTTGGCGTTCGCGAGTCCGAAACGTCTGGCGAGGCCGTCGATGTAAGCGTCTTGGGAAATGGACAGAGTGCGTTCACTCTTGTCGTAGCATATCTCGAATCCCAATAGCCCGAGGTCGCTAATTTCAAATCTCGCCCTGAACTTCTCCTTGACCCAGTTATCGTGTCGATTGAGCCTCCGATACGACCGAGGTGACCTCCGTCTTGTTGCTCGGCTTGTAGTAGAATATTCCATATCCATCGACATGTGCGTGAATCCGATCTCTAGGAAGAACTTGCACAGAGTCGGTTTGAGGTACCCTGGCGGTGGACGGTGGATTTCCCATCCTTGGCTGGCAGCGTTGGCGAGGACTGCTCGGACACAGCATAAGTTTCGGTGTAGTCAACGCCTTCTTGTTGACGGTACTATCCGTCGGCGGCTAATCGTGCTTTGTAACGCACGATCTGGTCGTTTTCGCCTCATTTAACTTTGACAATGAATGATCCAATGACGTTTGCGCCGCTAGGTGAATCAAATGTTTCCGACCTCTCGATCGCCGCTAATTCCTCATATGTCGCCCTTCGTTGTTTGTTAGCATCATTGCCATGTAGCGCTTCTTCGACGACCACAAGTGAGTCGTTTGGAGATGATGTATGTTGGTCACCAAGTGCAGCAGCGTGGTCGTCTGAGTGATCAATGATGTCTCGCTCTCGAGCTCCCGCATTGATGCGTTCCTACGATTGAAGGTGGATCGGGCATAGTAGCTAGGTGGGAATACGATGCCGCGAGTTTTGCGCACTGGCTCAGGTGCTGCCAGATTAGGTTCGACGCGGGGTTGTTCGAATTGATTTTCGTCAACAGCGAGAGTTGTAGGACGACGTGGGAATGGAATGGAAGATGAGCTGGTTGGTTGAGCTGGTTCAATGCCGGGTGGTTGAGGTGATGTGATGTGCTGGGCGTCATCACAGTGCTCCTCGAACTGTACCGGAGGATTGAATGCGACGAAACGTTTCGTTTGATCGACGTGGCACGTTGGGTTGTCGGGTGTTGGGCCAGAACTTACCCGGTACTAATGCGAACTGCTCCTGCAACGCAAACTTTTGAAAACACAACGGTCCTGTTGTTCTGGAGGCTCAACTTGAAAAAAGAGTTGGAGGTAGGTTATGATATAGATGTATCCATCCTGATGACCAAAAATGGGAAGTCACCCCAGCGTTGTAGGCACTTCTGTGATATGGCGAATGTGATCGACGTCCGAGCACAAAAATATGACCATAGCAAGGCCATATGATAATAGAAGTTAGCCGGGCGAGATTGAGGTGAAATAGATGTGTAGCATTCATGTAACAAATATTCTAAGCCCGTACGAAAACACCAATTACCCTAAAGAACATCACTCTAACATCCCGTGTCTATGGAGAATATCTACATACATACTCTATGTCTCCCAAACCCATGAGTCCAGCACAAGGTCGAGAGACCAGGACATCTATCATCTAGCCATGTATACTCGTGCAACAATCATTCCCTGCCCTCTAACATCACGATCGTTCATGAATGGTGAAAAACCTCACTTCAAACCTTCTCTAATCCCGGGCCCGACTCGGGGGTCTGGGACTCTTGGTCTTGGGCGTCCGCAGCCAGAATTTGACGTGAGGCGATACTGCGAGCTCGGATTTTTGAACCGAAGAAGAACAACACCTATGAAAAATCAGCTGCGCCGACCGGCAGACGGAAATAACCCTTTACTTACAAATGGCGTAGGCGCCATTATGACGGCGAGAATCGCAAAAAGTGTGAGCGCCCACTTGTACGTCAAAGTGGCGAACATTTGCTGGGTGAAGAGCGGAAATACAAATGCTAAAGTGTTCCCTGCCTTGAGGTCAGCGTTATGAACATGGGAGAATGGATCAACGCACGGAACAAGCTCTGCCCAGCTTGGGCAGAAGATGCATATGTATTGTAGCTATTGGACATCAATCGAGGGAAACTCGGTGTTGGAGGATTAACATACCAATCGGCGAGATACAAGAAAGATACTTGGAAAATGATCATAACTCCGCTCATGAACAACTGAAGAGAACGATTAAAAAAATCGAGGATACCAAAGGAACCGACTAACCGTTAGACCAATCATCGGAACGACCCAGTGTATGTTTGGCGACGCTGTCCATGCAAAGATAAAAATTCCAATCGGCAAGCTCACGGCGGCAACACAAGCAAGGTACAGCCGAGCTTCCTGTTTCCTGTGAGGGTAGTACATGCTGATTGTGATGCGTCAACCGAGTCGTTTTGAAGAGGTGTAGAAAATCCTACCTGTACAGCTTATCTTGATATAAGTTGGCGAAGAATCCGATGAGTGCACCGATGCTGCCATGAAATGGGTATCCATCCATCAGAGGCAACGAACACACGCACCTCGTCGTTGTATACACATATCCGGTTTGACGAACATCAAAGCCATAGATTGTTTGAAATATAGGGGTGACGGTTCTGGAAATTTACGTTGATCAACGAGTTCCGAGACGAAACGGATAGCGTACTCTAAGAGACAGTAGACCACCCCCCAAGTGAAACCGCTCCATATCTAGAGTCCACAATTTGAGATGAAAAGAAAGGTGAATGCTGCAAAGAACTCACGCTGAAGCTTTGCACGATGGGCTCTGTAAACAGAAAATCTGATCAAAAACGATGATCAGTTTCCTCATCTGGAACCGAGCGTGTACCGCGTACATAGAGGACGGGTGCAAGCTGTCTTAATGAGGCTCAACAGGCTCTCCTTATCGATCTCGGCCCTGGATTTATGGTTGTTGTGTCCGGTGATTTTACGTTTGTTTCGTGCCATCTGAGTCAAGATAATCGATGAACGCGTTTCGTCCATCAAGATGAATACGATGATAATGAAAAGACACGAGAATCTGTCAAAAGGGATCGTCAGGTTTCAGATCTCGGAGATGTCACGGAGGGAAACCGAGCCTTACATGACATGAATCCACTGGACCCATCTCCAACCAAGATGAGGATTAGATCCGATCACACCTCCGATCACCGACCCGAGCCCAATAGAGAACAGGGACCCGAAGGCGAAAAGGGTCATTGGTAGACCTCGTCTGGGAACGATGAGATCGACAAGCGAAATACCCCTGTGGCACTTACTCTTCGGGCCTCCAAATATCCGCAATACTACCCCCAACTAAACAAGCTCCCGTAGAGCCAAAGATTCCCTCGAGCGTGCGGCCCGCAAGCATCGCTCCAGTATTCGGAGACCTAGATGCTCGGTGATGTCAGTGATCCAAACCCGAGCCACTCAAAGCCGACGATCCTCACAATGCAATCATCACTTGGGAGAGAGTAAACATGATTGCAGAAAAAATATACACCGGTCTTCGACCGATCTCCTGTTCGGAATTGAGAGGCTGATGGAATAAATCTAGTGGCGACGAACCTCGCTGAATGATGAGGTGACGAGGGGAACGATACCAAAACCCATGGCGTAGAGGCCTAGGCCCAAAGTGGCTTGAAGCTGGGTGGAGTGAAGTTCTTGTATCATGGACGGAGTACTGATCGAAAATGACGACGAAGCTGCGCCTAAACCGAATCGTAAGCACATATCTTGGCTTCTCAGCAGAGCGTAATGTACCAGTCATCGAGGTGAAATAGCAGGCCGTCAAAGTAATTGCCCATTTTTTGAGAGGAGAATAGTTCTGGGGGTTACGCCGATCTCCATCTTCGAATTCAACCTGCCTGCAATGAGCATCCACTCGCCACACAGAATATAAGACCCACGTATAGAATTTTTTCGTCGGAGCCGACGATGGTGGAGGCGGGAGATGATTTAGGGAGCGTTTCCTCTGTGCAGTCGCTCAACATGATCGGTAACGGGGGCGCTCAATAGAAGACGATGGAAGGTTGAAACGTTTGCTCAAGTGAGCGTAAAACTGAAGTGTGCATCCTGGCAGACATGCGGGAGGTATATATAAGGGCTCGCACGATCTCGAAAGTGATTCGATCGGAGAAAGGATCGCAGGGAAAAGTGTGACTCAAGCGTATGTGTCTTTCGCGAAAAGATGGATATGGCATGCCCAAACATGCGAGGATATGGCTGAACCATCTCGGCATAGGGTGAGGCTTGATGATTTCCGCCAAATTAGCGCGGTGAGACCCGGAGTACCGCAAAAGTTGGTACACAAGTGGGAGCCTGATGGCAAGGCCCAGTGAATTTTGACCTGCTGTGTGTAAACAGCAGTACGGATCGGGATCATTAGTTAGCATCCGGGAATGGGTCGCTTGCAAGATCATATGTAAAACGCCAACTTTTTTACCTTCCAGTTGGTCCACCGAGGAAATTTTCAGGACTGCGCGTAACACGGGTTCCAGCTCCGAGACAAAATGTCGGGAAAGCTGTGCGTGTATTCGGAGAGCCGTGCATCCTGACAGCTTTGTGTCATTCGTGTCAAGTTGAAGATGGGCCGATGAGCCCAAAGTGCACGCGAATATGACCCAAAACTCACCTCTATGGAGGAAATTCCACAAAGGGTGCAGCCAGACTGACCCGGTGATCAAATCGAATACATTCGTTGAAGCAAACCTTGGCAAAACTCGCAGGTAAAGTGGACTGACCCAATCACTGGAGGCCGAAAGGGCGTGGCGTGACGTCTTTGGTTTCGGCCTACGGTGCCGATCCTGGTCAACCTTGAACCGAAATCCAATCCCGTGGCCCAGACTCCCACTGCAAATACCAGCCGCATCAGCCTCTCCCTGCCACCCAATTGCAACGTTGAAGAACTCCGTAGTCGCCATGTTTCCAATGTCTGCATTGCGAGTCGAGTCTTTCGAGACAGTGTAAGACCAAGGGTTCAATGCCTTCTATTACATAACCTGAGTTTGCCTCGGGCTCAATGTATGACAAATCGGATTCTTTCATTGGTATACCATTTACTACTGGGCCAAGCTCTTCATGTTCTCTTTCTCAGGTATCCATGTCGATAGGCATGACATACCTGTCTCTCGCAGGAAGAATGAAGTATACTTCCCATCTATTGTTCCATTCATCTCCGTTGACAAGCGATTGCTGGGCACTGCTACATGGGGATCTCTGTTTCTGATGCGTTTGTCCCCAAGTAAGCAACAGTCTGGTGATCTAGGTCTCGCTGACAGAGCTTTGCAGCTTCGAACGTCACACATGAGTCAAGCAGCGCAGCGCTGATGGGCCACCCTCCTTGATGCCGGCGTCCAGTAACCAATTTGCAAAAACTCCGCATTTGTGCGTTCATGAGCAGTTTATGATCGCTTTGAATATGGACAGTGCACTTTCGCCCCACTGCGGATTTCCATTGTGCTGGCGAGAATGCTGGTGACTAGAGAAGCATGGGATTGAGTGATCTGAAGAGTATTCTCTGGAAACCCTCTACCCTGCCTCGACCCTCCCCACCGGAACATTACAGCCAGGATATTCCCTCGGCTGCCTCTAGTATCGTGGAGGCCAGAGAATTTGCATGTGAGTTGAGCTCGATACCTGCACCTTCTAGGCATTTGGCTGCACGCAAGCTTTGTCTACCCGAAACACGGAAGCAACCCCCATCGAACGCTCTTTGTCTCACACGATCGAACCCGGCTCATGCTCGGTCTCGACCGAATTGAGGCCGTGGGCAGGGAAGATGCGAACGCGCAAAGCAGATTGAGAATCAGTCAATCCACCGCAGAAGCTGCAAGTATCTGACTGCATTGTGCATGGGCGCAGCTACAACACGACGACTTCTGCCCACCCATGTCACTTCTCCAGTCACCAATCTGAGTCACTGCAGCAGCCGCGATCGATCATTCCACGAAGTTTGGATATCGCCACCGTCTATGGAGAATCAGGCCTGTGTCAGGAGTGTTCCCATATGTCCAGCCACGCTTGTAAGCTGCAGCTTTTCAGCTCAAGGACATGCATACTAACTTGCGCCCGAAACGAGGATGATTGGATCTGCACTTTAGGTTCTCGCGTACCACGTCGTCCAACCATGTGTGGTGTCCAACACAGACTCGAACCCCTCCTGCTTGTCGACGGTCGAGGTTTCCTGAGCGTTCGAACGAGGACATGATTGTTTTCCGTCAACTGGAAGGACGTCCAAGTTGCAGGCATACGCGATTGGACGCGGAGGAGATTAGGTTTGCACATGGGTTGGAAAACCAACACCGCACCCTCCAACACCGTACCATCTGAGGGGTCGACACCAACCTATACAACCCGCGGGTGAAGAATAAAGAAATCATAAGTACAGGATGCGTAAATAAGTACTACATCATGCTACAACAGACTTGGATTCACCCCGCCTTCGTTTCTTCGGTCGGATAGCCACAATAATATCCTCTAATGTAATCAAGTCATGGCAACTCCATGACCCGAGGCACAAGAACTCTCGAACACAACTGGTTTCGGGTAAAGGGCAGCAATGAAAAGACGTTACAGTGCTCAACTGCAGTTGAAGTTGCTGCACCAGAATTTCATGCTTGGACGAATTGGCGGGGACTTCATTCGGGGTTGCGACTTCGCGCGGCGGGAACAGATAGCTGTGAGGCTGCATCAAGAAACACAGGCGTACACGAATTGAAATGTCACGGAACGCCAGCGATGGACGTGTGGGATCAACAACGAGCACAAGTCCAGTTGGTGGACTATCTTCAAGTCAATATCTATGAGGTCCTGATTGCGTCCCAGGTGAGATTCAACGCGCCTGTACAAACTGTCGCAGCGGGATGGACCATGCCGATCTCAGGGGATGGCCGTCCAGAGAGACGCGTTCGATATTACTATGTTGCGCCAGTAGCAACACACTTGGGAAACGAGGACCAAGAACTTGAATGAGGTCACCGGGCGGCACATGCAGTCATCCACCCCAGATGTTGAAGATGGTTGCCTCCAAACCCATATTGCACCCGGTTGTTGACACGGCCCGGATCCGAGTCCCCTGTGTCGGGGGCGGGTGGTCCAAAGTAGACCGGAGAAGGATGGGCGGTACGGAAAACTGAGTCCACCAAAGCACGGGAGCTACCTTCAAGATCGTAGTTTGTGAACAACCCACTTATAGTCAGGTGTCAGCATGACGTCAAGCCTCGTCAAGCTCAGTCGAAACTGTGATGGCGTCATCGGACATCCACATGGCCGATGGATTCTGTCTCTGTCAGCAGGACTCTTTGCGAACTATAAGTAGCTACTCCTCGCTCTCATGATCGATCAAGTACCCACCACATCGAACCAGCCGCTGAGAATGTCCTCCATTACTCTGTACACCGCCAAGGTATGGATGATTGCAGCGTAATCACAACTGAGTACAGACTGATGGCTAATATTTCGCGGGTGCAGATTTGCCCCTACGCACAAAGGGTGTGTCGCTTTGGTAGTTGAACCGCATCGGATTGAGGGCTTATCATTCGGATGATAGGTCGAGATTGCCCTCGCAGAGGCCAAGGCCAACTTCAAATCCTACCAAGTCGACCTTGCAAACAAACCCGCGTGGTATGCCTCCAAAGTGAACCCGGCAAGCAAGGTAAGTCGAAGGCAAGCCCGTCGATTCATTTATTAGTAGTCGCTGATTTCGTGATAACGGGCCGTCGTCGTGGCATAGGTGCCTGCTATCGCTTATGGTGGACCCGACGTTCCTCCCGAGAATCCCTCACCCGAATCTGTGAAACTCGCCGAGTCTCTCGTCCTCGTAGAGTTCGTCGCTGATCTCTTCCCCGAATCAAACCTACTCCCCAAAGATCCCATTCTCCGTGCCAAAGCCCGCTTTTTCGTCGAAGTCGTTGCTTCCAAATTCAACCCTGGATACACGAAGTTTGTCATGCGCGGAGAGGGCTATGACGATCTCCTAGCTGGTGTTGAAGCGATCCAAAACGCCCTGCCCGCCTCGGGAAGTTACGCTGTGGGAGAGTACACAATTGCTGACGTCGCCATCGCGCCGTTCATTGCTCGCCTCAAGTTGCTTGCTCAGAACGAGTTGGGAAAGTACCCCCTCGGTCAGGGAAGCGAACTTCTCAAAGCATTGGCCGGCGATAGGTACGCAAAGTTCAACGCTTATACTCACCGCCTCTTGGAGCGCCCAAGCTTCAAGGCCACCTTTGATACGGTAGGTTTACTTGCAGGAAAGGCCACATCTGCGCAGTCTCAACACTACCTCCCCGTTAGGACTACGTCAAGGGCATCTTCGAGAAGCGATTCAGCAGGGTACAGTGAGTGATGGAGTATCGGTTGGAGAACTACACCTCAGGAAGACAGCTAGTTTATGAGGTAGAATCAACATGCATTATTCGTATGCTGGGACAACGCATTCAGTAAAACCTCCATGATTTCGGGACCTTTTCACGTTCGAGGATGGCTGAAAGTTGACGGAAGTGAGATGGGAAGTATTAAACTCACTGTAGAACGTGCACTTGAGAGGATGAGTGGGAACGGAGGTTACGACCAAAGAGATCATTCGGCATTCTCCTTGAGGTCTTGCGGTCCGTGGAATCGAGACTGATACCACATCTTACAAAGGCAATGGAGCCTTGACCACTTTCAAATATCCTCCCGAATCAGCCTTCGAACCTCGAACGACAATGAATGCTCTCGACCGAATCTCGAAGCATTCGCGTGGAGACAAGGTGAGCGGAACGCGGATGTGACAGGGATACATTTCAGCACCCGCTGACGCATATGGTGACGGCGACAGCGGATGGAGCGTCGTTTGACGCATCGGATGGACCCGCTCCTCGATATTGGGGACCATATATATTATGGGAGGCCTCGATATGATCACCGTGACGCGAAGAAGCAGTTCACTACCTCTTGCTGGCAGTATCGAAGTCGAAAGTTCCAGATGGACCTTTTGACCTTTTGAAATTCTCTTCCCAGAACGTACATGGAACCAGGGTGGTTCCCCACTCCCCAGCCGCAGTACCAGCATCGAAGTCGAAAATTCCGCACCGACCTTTGAAATTCCTTCCCGGAACTCGGGAGGTGGGCCCGCATACGCGGTATAAAACAAAGCATCCACTGCCCTACTTGGCGTTACACGTCAGCAACATCGATTGAACTTGTCATCACATATACTATTACCAATGTCCAACCAAAAGATTCACCAAATGGATAAGACTGCGGCTGCACGAATACAGTCGCATGCGGTGAGTGACTCGGATGTGTCGGTCTGATGGAGGCCCTTTTGGATCTAAATGATGTATGCAGGATCGAACCGGTACCAACAGTGATTTCAAAGAGCGGGCCCAGAGAGCTGCTGATCGTAATGCTCACGCTCAGACTCAGGCTCCGAGCTCGGGAGAGGCAGGCGGTAGCACCGCAGGCGGGAGTGCTTCCAAGGATAGCGAAAAGAAGTGAACGTAAGTGTCGTGTGTCTCATTCGTCAGTGTTCGTCGGTTATTTGTAGGTTCTTACTATGTCGTCACGTAGGCCGAGTCGGAGTCGCGGTCTCCATTCGTACAGTATACTGTATCAGTGGCTCTGCGGACCGGTGATGTTCTGAGCACCTACCTAGTCACAAAAATGTTCTTTACCATGACCGAATACCAGCAGTGTTGAAGTAAATTTGTGGGGCGGAAACGGGAAGCGCCGGTGGGGGAAGAAAGTACCCTTTCCTTCCTTCGACTGCACCTAGTCAGAGTGACTTGACGACAAACATGACGCGAGTGGGGATTCGACGTACTTACAACGCACTTATCAAATGCGAGAACGATGCTTTCGCCCAGACCCTTCGTGTAAGGCAGGCGTTGCAACGCTGGCGAGGCGCAAAACCAAAACGACGCGATGGCACGTCAAGAGTCAAGAAGTGGTCGCGGCCCAAGTTTGATCGTGGACTCGTGTTCGTCTACCAAAGTCTGGCGTTCGAACAATATCCTATGAATTCAGGTCGCCTGGGATTCAGGGTTTAAACAGTTCAGTGGTTAGACGACCAGGCAGAGTTTGCTCGGTACCTTATGACAGACAAGTTTTTACAATGTGCTGAAGGTGTTGACTCTCAGGCTGATGACGTGGCGTCCATGGGTCCGTCGTGCTGCATGAATAAACAGTCCGGTCGGACTCTAAGATCATTTGCGCAGGGTTCACGTACTTTGTTCCGGAGTTCGAATTAGTCTTCCATCCTGCCATTCTTTGGGAGACAAGGTCAGTACGTATGATACGCCACCTGGATTCCCGGGCTACTGACACGAAGGGCATTATGTATTCAGCACCCTCCCGCTCTTCTGCCGGGTCAACGCATCAGACTTTGAGGAATCTCCACGGACAACGTGAATGCTCTCGACCCAATATCGAAGTGTTCGCTTGGAGACAAGGTGAGTTGAACGCGGACATGAAAGAGATACATTTCAAAGATCTGCACCTGATCGCATATAGTGACGGATGCCCGCTCCTAGATATTGGTGATCATATCTGCTTCGTATTCATGAGGCATACGGACCTTTAAAAATCAGAAACTGGGAGGCATCAATTATCACCGTGACGTGAAGCAGCAGTTCACCGCCTCTTATGTACCAGCATCGAAGTCGAAAGTTCCATACCGACTTCACTTCTCTTCCCGGAACGTACATAGAATCAAGGGTTCCCCGTCCCCGTCCCCGTCCGCAGTATACCTGCATCGGAGTCGAAAGTTCCGCATCGACCTTTGAAATTCATTCCCGGAACTCGGGAGGTGGGCCCGCATACATGGTATAAAACCTAAAGCCTCCCCGCCCACTTGGCAGAGCTACACTCACGTCAGCAACAATACTCGATCGAACTTGTCATCACAAATACCAATGTCCAACCAAAAGATTCACCAAATGGACAAGGAAGCGGCGTCGGCCATCCAGTCCCAGGCGGTGAGTGGCTGGGATATGTCGGTCTCATGGAGGCCCTGATCTAAATGATGTATGCAGGATCGAACCGGTACCAACAGTGGTTTCAAAGAGCGGGCCCAGAGCGCTGCTGATCGTCATGCGAATGCTCAGGCTCAGGCTCAGAGCTCGGGAGGAACGGGAGCTAGCCTCGTAGAAGGGAATGCTTCCAAGGGTAGCGGAAAGAAGTGAACATTTGCGTGCGTCATTCATCGGTGTTCGTCGGGTGTTTGTAGGTTCTTACTAGTCGTCACGTAGGCCGAGTCGGAGTCGCGGTCTCCATTTGTACAGTATATGGGTGATTCTGCGGATGTGTCGGTGATTTGTTCTGAGCGCCTGCCTAGTCACAAGAAAAAAATGTTTGTACCTACCGTGACCGGGATAAGATCATTCGCGCAGGGTTCCACACTAAATCCTAGAGTGGCTTTTTGATTGCAAGCTTTGCCAGTTCAGTGGTCTAATGGTTATGATTTCTGTCTCACACACAGAAGGTTCGGAGTTCGATCCTCCGCTGAACTATTTTTTTTTCGTCATCCGCAGTCAAAAGTCAAGCTCACCATTGCAAACGTTGGCTGAAAGTATGTAGTTAACACCCACTTCATGGTCTTTTTACTAGCCAACGGCAGACGTACACTTTGCTCATATATTATTACTAGTATCATTCTTCAGCCACCAGGCTAGGCAATGCAGGATGGCACACTTTCAATCGCGTGCGTGTCATTCCTATTCTCAGGCTGCGAGTCGCACACCTTACGACTCCAACAGAATGATATCCGATTTCTTCTACCCCAACGTGGGTGGGGTAGAAAACCATATATACATGCTCAGCGCAAACCTCATCCGCCGAGGTCACAAAGTCATCGTCATCACGCACAGTCACCCTCCAGATCGCGTCGGCGTTCGTTGGCTCTTACCCTCTCTCAAAGTATACTACATCCCGTTCACGACCATCGCGTCTTCCGCGACGTTACCGAACTACTTCACGTTCCTGCCCTACTTTCGAACCATCATCCTGAGGGAGCATATCAACCTCGTCCATGCGCACGCGAGTCTCTCGTCGCTCGGGCAGGAAGGCATCTTGCATTCGCATCTTTTTGGCGTGCGGACTGTGTTTACGGATCATAGCTTGTTTGGGTTCGAGGATGCGGCGAGCATTTTGACCAACAAGTTGTTGGCAGCTGCTCTCAAAAACGTCGACGCTGTCATTTGCGTGTCACATACTGGGTACGTTCGATGAGGTAACGCATGCTTCACATTCTTGACGAACGCGAATGGCGTTACCGTAGTCGAGAGAATACGGTTCTGCGTGGTCAGTTATTCGAACCCTCAGAAGATGACCCATCCGTGTCCGTCGTGCGACCGAGCGTATACACAATCCCTAACGCGCTCGTCGCTGAACAGTTCACCCCATCACCCCACCCTCAATCACTAGAAACCAGTAAGTTCACAAACGCGCTCATCACGACCGACAATGTCAAAGACATCACCAACACAGTCAACATCGTTGTGATATCACGGTTGGCATACCGCAAAGGTATCGATCTACTAGTAGCCACTGCCCCACGCATTTGCGCCGCTTTCCCAAACGTCAACTTCATCATCGGTGAGTCCACGCTCCCTTTTCAACTCTTCTTTTTTTTCTTCGCACTTAAGTTTTTTGCCCACTCACAGGCGGAGACGGACCGAAATTGAACGACTTGCTACAAGTCCGAGAACGTCACCTCCTCCAAGACCGAATCGAACTCCTAGGACCCGTTCGACACAGGGACGTCCGCGACGTGAGTCCATTTCGTCGTCTCTACCTCTTCCTCGTCCCCCTCCCCCTCCCCCCCTCGCCCGCCCATCCTTGACATACACACCCTCTCCAAGGTCCTGATCCGAGGCTCCATCTTCCTCAACACATCACTCACCGAGTCCTTTGGAATCGCCATCCTAGAAGCCGCCTGTACAGGTCTCTACGTCGTTTCCACCCGCGTAGGAGGCGTACCTGAGATTCTACCCGAGGACATGATCTCGTTCGCCAACCCCGACGAAGATGGTAAGCATTTCGTCGCCGCACCGAAAACGCACCGATCCCTCCTCCTACTATAACGTACCTCACGAACAGACGTCTTCCGCGCGATATCGGAAGCCATCCATATCATCATCCAGAACAACCACGACCCCCTCCAAGCCCACGAACGCGTCAAACGGTTCTACGACTGGATGCAAATCACAGAACGCACAGAGGCGGTGTATAATACCGTGATACGATCGCAAGAGATCGATTTTTGGACGCGCGTGAAACGGTGCGTTCGTTCGCTTTTGGTGGACTTGGGACGGACATGGGACCATGCATATCGCTCATCACTTGATTGTTCGGGAAACGTTTTAGGACGATGGATTTGGGTCCGTTTGCGGGGTTGATTTATACGATTATCCTTGTCGTTGATTGTCTCTTCTTTCTGGTCTTGGAGTGGTGGATGCCGAGGGAAGACGTGGATTTCGTACACGAGCATTGGAAACCCAACGTCTTTTCCAAGCTCGCCCAGGAAGCTCGCACTCCGAGTCAGTCGAGGTAATCCATCGATGGATGTATCCAATCACGATTTAGAGTACGAAGAATAAGTGCCAATAGAATCGTAACCCCCCGTAAACCGTAAACAGTGCTTTGCAAAACGACCGAGTCAAGGCGCTGGAAACGACTGCAGAAAAGAAGGAAAGAAAAATGAACACGAGAGCTGCGTAACATAGTAGGGAGTAGGGAGTAGGGAGTCTTGCAAGAAACGCACAAAGAAAAAAAGGCGGAAACGGAAGATATCACAAGCTCATTGAGATTAATAAATCGTAGCCTCCTCAACGTCTTCCTTTCCTCGCTTTCGTACCTCCACTACCTCCACTACCTCCACCACCACCACCACCACCGCCTCCAGCCCTCCTCCTCGCCCGCTTCGACTCTTCAACATCCAGATCTACAACGACCTCACCAGACCCAGCCAACATCTCCTCTCGATCCCTCTTCGAAGGCAACTGCACCCTATCCCTCAACATCGGCGACTTGTCCAGCGTCAATCTATCCAACAACGACCCACCACCACCACCACCACCGCCCATCCCTCGATCGCCTCTCTCGTCCAGAGCAAGAGCATCAGGATACCGCTGTCGTTCGCCACCGCTAGGCGACACAGAAGCGAATCCCCCGCCACCGTGCCCACGCAACGGCTCTGCGCGTTCTCGTTCGTCTCGTCTGTCGCGCCGTGAAGATCGGCCAGTGCGAGGACGGCTGAGAGCGCTGGGCGGTCGGGGGGGTAAACCGTTGACTTGGAGCATCATCGCTCGCTCGGGGTGCATAGCCTGTGGCCCACGAGATCTGTCGTCGTCTTGCACCACGTGTGCAGGCGCAGGTTGGACGTGGACGTGCACGTTGACTTCGCGTTGGTGTGCCCGAGGGCCTTCCTCTCGAGTGTCGCGAGGAGCAGGAACAGGAGCAGGAACAGGAACAGGCTCCGCGATTCTCATATCCAAGGCTCGTTTCCTCGGCACAGCAGGCGACGGCGGTCGTTGACGTGCCGCCTCTACATCATGTCCACGACGTTCAACGACCGGACTTGGCGCTTTCCGACGATAGTGCTGTCTGTTCTCTTCTTCCGACCGATGTCGATAACCCCGAGGGGGCGTCTCTGGTCGAGGTGGTAAATGTGCTGGTCGAGCAGGGAGCGTGCTGTGGGTTTCGTGCAGGGATGCCATGGAAGATTCTCGCGAAAGTGGAGGAGGGGTGACAGCGCGCAAGGACCCTTCGGGCGGCAACGGCTCAGAAACGATGCTTTCGGAGGATACGTTCCTCTTGGGGCGTACTGGCTCGGTGCTCTCCTTGGCGACGGGTGGTCCAAACCGAGACTGAAGAGACGTGAACGTAAGCGATAAAATCAATGTGGATAGCGGAACGAAGGCTCACAGTCCCTAAAGAACCTCGCGAAACTCGAGCTGGGGGTGGTGCCGGTTCCACTGCAGGCAGAGCACGTGGGTTGCTCAACTGTACAAGGCGCCTTGTCAATCAGCCGGTCGTCCAAGACGGAAAAGTTTCTTACAGGAGACGGACGGGGTTCTTCGCGTCTAGCAGTCTCAGTCGGGCGACCTCGCTCAGCCGTTCGTTCAGCCACGCCAAGATCGAGGTGAGGCTACAAGCACCGAATTAGATCACCACTTCGAAAGCAAAGACAACGATACTTACAGGCCGTTCATAATCCTTACTGGAACGGCTTGGCCTAGCACCACCAGCAGGCTCCACGTTACTTCCCGACACAGCCAGAACTCGACGGCGGTTACCGCTCGGTTGTACGGGGGGAGCTGGTGGAGTTGGTGGATCACCCGCGAACTTATTCCTAGTCCCGATCGGCGTATTGTTCGTCCCTGACAATCGGGGGGTTGATCCGGAAGGCGGAGGGGGCCTCGCCTCGACGGTGCGACTTGGCTGTTTCTGTATTCAAGGAAAAGACTTGAGACGCGGGTCTACGCGAGATGCAAAAGACTCACAGGAGTAAGATGTTGATCGACGGAATGACGTTCCGTCGTTTGTCGTTCTCTACCATGACTCGAGCGGGAAGGTTCGTCGACGGATGAACGATGCCTTGATTCAACCGCTTCCCGAGGTTCACGAGGAGCTGGTGCACCTGCACAGAATCCCCTTAGTCGCGAATACGGCAGAAGAGAGAAAGATGACCATACTCCGTGATAAGCCTTCATTCTCGGCAGGTAACATGGCCCTCGGGAATCGAGGGGCCTCGTCCTGTTGAACTGGCCGCCTCGGAAGATTATGTTTCGGTGGTGGGTCAGATGATCTAGGTGGAGGAGCGTCATCAATATCCATTGCAACGTCATGGCCATGTTCATGCGCAACATCCGACTCTACACCCCGTCCATTGGCAGATGGCTTGGCACGGCGAGAACGCGCGTGATCACGGTCACGATCGCTGCGTTCGGTTGTAGAATACTCCGCTTGATGTGGTGGTGGCGGCGAAGGACTGCGTCTGCGTGATCGGTCAACCGACGCTGCACGACTATTCCGACTGTCACGCAAAGAGGCAGCCGGGCCCATGGGTGCCGATGGGTATCCACTGTCGCGTTGACCAGCAGCCAATCTTGCGTTCGGCCGGAATACCTCATCCTGTGGAGGCAGCGGTGTTCTTTTCCTTGCTCCTGACCCTGGATATCACGGGAAGGAGAACAAAGCACGAAACGGCGCATATACGCGAGTCGATGTTGACATGAGGTTGGGTGTCGTATAGGATGGCTGAAAAACGTACGTTGTGCATCCGCGGGAGGGGGAAGTGTATCGTCGTCCCCGCGTATGTCAGAGCGTGTGCGCGCATTTGGAATGTCGTCCGGATAGCGGACGCTGTGAGTCATAGTGTCATCAGTGCGAGTTCGACGCATGCCACCATCGCGGGGTTCGGGCTGGCGGTGGCTAACTTGATCAGGAGCATCAACTTGCAAGAAACGGCTCTGTCTCCCAGTAGGAGACGTTTCTGAGATTGACTGTGATGCCTTGATCGAGGCATGTGGAACACTTGCAGGTTCATGAAAGTCACGAGAGTGGGAAACGGGCGACCTCGGTCCTAGAGAAGAAAGATGGGATGGATATAAAAGGGGGTACAAGAGAAAATGCAAAAGGGGAGAAGATAGGGATCCATGATGAGCGTCCGTGTGTCCATGCGAGGAAGTCGAACAAAAGGGAACAAGGTATCGTATGATGGCACAGCTCGACTCCCAAGGCTTCGCGAGACGTCTGCGTGACGCTCCGTCCTCCACCTCGGGAGGAGAATATGCGCCGAGTACGAGAGGTGGGGGGAGGGGAGGAGGCGGATAACGTACTTGGAGTCGACGATCTGTCAGTGTCCCGTGGTAGATTGCGGCACTCGGTTTCTGGGGAAGCAGAATGATCACGTTGAGTGCGTTCCCTGGGACGGTCCATTGGTACAATGTTGCTCGCGACCCAAACACGATCTTCAGCAGACAATGCAGGGGCGAGAGGAGGCGCTTCGCGATGAGAACCTTGAGGACCGTCTCGATCTCCGAGCGGGGACGGTGGTCGACGAGATGACTGTTCGTTGTCTCTTGTACGGGGTGGTGGGGGCGAAGACCGACCGTTCCTTGGGTTAGGAGAGTACGAATCTGGAATGTAGCTATCCATGAGTTGAGTCGAGGGCGCGGATCGCTCCTCCCTGCGACCAGACTCTGCTGGTCGATAGTGCCGATCGTCGTAGGACATGTCCACATTGTCTGCACGACCTACACGTGCCAACGCTATTGGTTCGTCGCGCCTGCCTGGCAACGAGGTGTCAAGTGGGTCATCACGACGACGCTTCTCGCGAGGAGTAGCAGTAGGACGAGTCCAGGTGGACTCCTCTGTGAGGACATTATAATAGTACACGCCTCGACCACTTCTTGGGTATCTGAGTTCCCAACCCGGTGGAAGCGGGTCGAGATAATCATGGGTAGCAGTTTTTGAGCTACCACCGCTCCTCTTGTCGCGGTCAAGACGACTAGCCATGGCTGTAGCTTCAATGATAGACGGGTGAGAAGGATGCACGAACGGTACACCAGAGACAAGCGGCTTGGGGGGCAGTGCGTGTACGAGGTTTGCAAACGCCCGACCGGGTAGCGAAGCCTGTTCTGTCGACTCGTTGCGTTCTTGCTCTTGGAGCGTCTGAGGCTTTGGAGTGCGCTGAGCGTCTGCTTGATTTTCTGCACGGCTTTTTGGAGGGTCTTGTCTGGGGTGTCTGACGCTCTTTGGAGGAGAACTGTTGCGGTTTGAGGCGCCCTGTGGAACGCGAGACTGGTAAGTCAAAAACTCGTCCTCCTCGTCGCCACCGAGGGAGACAGCGTCCTCTGCATCGTCTTCGGGGAAACTTTTGTGGTCGCCAGCTGGTAGAGCTAGACCGTCTTCCTCCTCGTGTCCCCAGTCCAGAACCTCCGTATCGTCTACCATGGAGGGCGGTGCGTCAGCGTGGTCTTTACCAAGGAAAGACTTACAACCAATTATCAGTCGCCGATCGAATAATTCAGACTACGACGAGATGCCGACAAGTCTGCCGAGTCGTCGTCGTCGTCGCTGTGTCTTGACGAAGAATTAATGCAGACATGCCAATACTACCACTGACATCCCCTGCATATCCAAACCATCCTTCATCTCCAACACACAATGTCTCCCTCTCCAGCCGTGTACCCCTCATATTCCGCAGGTTACATCGCTTTCAGCAGATGGTGCGTGTATTTCTTGCTGTATTCATTCGTGCCAATCTTTTTTTCCACAGGATTTCGAACTAGCCCTATGGCAGTTGTCGTATCTATGTCTCGCCCCAAGCATAGTGTGAGTCGTGCCACGGCTAAGCTGCGTCAATTAACCATGAAACAGTTATCGCAATGTATACTATCATAAACGTGCGTATGTCGGATGTATGGTGGATATAATCTAATAACGGCGCTTGCAGAAACAAAGAATACCTGGGCAAGAGATGATCCAGCCATTCTCATCCTCCTCTTTGGCTGTCTCTTTGGTACTATGTTTAGGCCTTATGCCCTCCCAAACAATCTTGACGCTTTCTTACAGTTGCAGCAATGGGTTGGTCTGTAGCGTACTCCTTCGCCTTCTTGGATGCAGCAAAACTTGCGTTTGTCATGATTCTACGAGACTTTCTCCTTGTCGGCGTCATAAGCGCGACTCTACTTCGGTAGGGTTTCTCCATGTCATCTTACGCCGTGACTCACCCTGTCCTCCTAGTCTCTTCGCCAATAGGGTTCTTCTCTCACCTTCCACTCATTCATCGCTCGCAGATTCATCCGTCGAATGGGCATATGCCTTTGACGTCCACACAAACGCATTCTTTCCCTTTTATCTCACTCTGTACATCGTACAGCTATTTCTCCTTCCAATAATAACAAAGGACAAATGGGCCTGCCTTCTGGTCGGCAACACACTCTACCTTGCAGGGTAATACGTCCTCATTCGATGCGTACCTGCGCATTTCTGACCCCTCTTCAGTTTCGCGCAATACGTCTATGGGGTATATCTCGGACTGAGCGGCAAGTCTATCTTATCGTCCGGCGCTAACGAATCAGCTGAACTTGGATTGCAACAGCGTTGCCGTTTTTGATACGCACGAGGATCCTTCTCGCTCCGTTGCTACCGCTGTTCGCTAGCTACGTCGTGTCCCTGCTCGGGTTCAATATCGCAAATCATGTCCTGGCTGCATATTTGGAACGACTCTGAGTGTGTACGTTGTCATCAATAATGTAATAAATTCCATCCCTCGTTATAGTACCATCTACGTACTTGAGTGATACGGATACGCTCGCCAAGTACTTAACCCTCATTTGAACCCCGACATCCACCTGTCCATTTACGCAAACACTCTCGCCTTCTTGCCCCTTCGTCCGTGCCCGCCGTCCTGAACAGTGAGCACGCCGTCCGAGACAGCCAGCGACCATGCCAATCACCAAAGCTCACGTCGAGAAAGCCATCGAGCAGATAGAACATCGCCACCCACCCGCCGATGTCGACTTTACTCAACACGTCCTCGAAGATGGCAATGTTATAAGTACTCAAGAACGGGTGATCAAAGATGTACGGGGTCCCCCATTCATCCTTGATCTCCCCGTCGTCCTCGACCGCTCACGCCGTTGGTTCACAGGTCCAAGCGCCAGCGATGAATATCCCAACGGACGCTCAGTTTTTTTCAAAACACGATCCTACGAAACCAGACATCGCTTTCCTCAAGAACCATTTTTATAGAGAGGGACGGCTGAGTGAGGAGCATGCGATATGGATCATTGAAAAGGCGACGGCCGTCCTGCGGCTCGAGCCCAACGTCCTTCAAGTCGATGCCCCGATCACAGGTTCGAGCGTTTTCGCCGCCACATCGAGTCATGTTTCATGCTGACGGCCGTCTTCGTCGGTTGACTAGTCTGTGGTGATATCCATGGCCAATATGTGCGTGGGCGGCGTTTTTGCTTTCATGGGGGCGTTGTGAATTGACGAATGGACGCCGTGATTAGTATGACCTCATGAAATTGTTTGAAGTCGGTGGGAGCCCTGCTGATACGAGATACCTCTTCCTCGGGGACTACGTTGACAGAGGATATTTCAGCATCGAGGTGGATCGTCGTCATCTCTCGTGGTTTCCTTGACAGGTTGCTAACAACAACCCGCTTACGCAGTGCGTGCTGTACCTCTGGTCGTTGAAGATATGGTACCCCGACACCCTTTTTCTACTTCGTGGTAACCACGAGTGTCGGCATCTGACGGATTACTTCACATTTAAGCTCGAGTGTTCGTTGCCCCTAGGTTTCTTTCTCTCCGTACGACACGCTCACGCCTCGTTTTGGATCAGGTAAACACAAGTACTCGGAGCGCATCTATGATGCCTGTATGGAATCATTCTGCGCGCTTCCACTCGCCGCCGTCATGAACAAACAATTCCTGTGCATACACGGTGGACTCTCACCCGAGCTGAACACGATGGACGATATCCGGGCCGTACGTGTCTTTTATTATGTCACCCGAGCGCGTGTCCATCGACGTCCCTCCCTAGATCGACCGATTCCGCGAACCCCCTACCCATGGATTGATGTGTGACATCCTGTGGTCAGATCCTGTGGAGGATTTTGGACAGGAGAAAACAAACGAGGCGTTTCTGCACAATCATGTTAGAGGGTGCTCTTATTTCTTCACGTGCGTCTTTTCTGTTTCTGTTTCTTGGTTGGGAGTGGACGTGCTGACATTTGGGTGCAGGTACCAAGCTGCCTGTCAATTCCTCGAACGTAATAATCTGCTCTCCATCATTCGCGCACACGAGGCTCAGGATGCAGGGTACGTGGCGATCCCTCCATTTTGCCGATCGTCACCCTATCTCACAGCTAAATGACACATTATATTTTTGCCTAGGTATCGTATGTACCGCAAGACGAAGACGACGGGATTCCCATCGGTGATGACGATCTTTTCTGCACCCAACTATTTGGACGTCTACAACAACAAGGCTGCCGTTCTTAAATACGAGAGCAACGTGATGAACATTCGTCAATTTAATTGTACGCCGCATCCGTATTGGTTACCGAACTTTATGGATGTCTTTACGTGGAGTTTGCCGTTCGTCGGGGAGAAAAGTATGTGTCGTCTCGTTTTGTGTGGGTAGGCGGGGTACTGACGCTGATGGCGTGGTAGTCACGGACATGCTGGTCGCTGTTCTTAATACTTGTAGCAAGGAAGAGCTCGAGGAGTCTGAGGAGGAGATTCTTCCGGCACCGCAACAACAACAGGAAGAATCTGCTGAGCGGAGAAAGGTGATCAAGAACAAGATTATGGCTGTTGGGCGGATGGCACGCGTCTTTGCTCTTCTCCGGTGCGTCGTCTGCTGTCGCATTTACGACGACTCACGAGCGTTTTTGGTATTGGTATTGCAGGGAAGAGTCAGAGAAGGTGTCGGAGCTCAAGAGCATCGCTGGATCTGCCGAACTGCCTTATGGAACACTAGTGTTGGGCACGGAAGGTATCAAGGATGCCATCACCGGTTTCGAAGACGCGTATGTCTCCCTCCCCCATTAACATCTTCCGTCCCTACCCCAATCTAACCTGCTCCACAGACGAAAATCGGATATCGAAAACGAACGTCTCCCACCCGACCTTTTCGACGCCGAAGAAGCCAAAGCCTTCCTCGCTCAACACGCCCATTCCCAATCTCTCCCCGAAGCCCCCTCCGCGGGCGACCTTTCCTTTTCTTCCTCTGGTAGCATCGAAGCTTCTCTCGCTGCTGCTCTTTCCTCGGGGTCCATCTCCACATTGCCTAGCACGCCTCCCACGGGCGGGTTCAGTCCAGGTGCTGGTGCTGGTGCTGGTGCTGGTGCTGGAATGGTGGGTATGGGCATGGGAGGGAGCCCGTCGTCGCCGGTGTCTCCGAGTCGGGTTCCGTTTAGGGGACGACATGGTCGACAGGCGAGTTTGGGAACGACGATGACGAGTCCGTCGACGAGGAGGCGGAGTTTGGAGAGTACGATTTCGATGATTCAGGAAGCGTTGGATGGGAAGGATTTGGAGAGTGTGATGGGTGGGGATGATGGTTGAGTGTGTGTGTGCATGGGCGAGCGTGTGGATAGAGTACGGATTCATTTGTGGAAGGGACAATTCGTCTTGTCGGTTTCTATTTCTCCATCATCAAAATGGCTGGATTTTTGTCTTGTGGAACTTGCCAGGAGCCATTTAGACCATTGGATCAGATGTGTAGGCACACGGAGCGAGTAACGTCCATCTGGCTTACGACTGGGGCTATGGTTGTGAGGAGCAAGACAAAGATGATTCATTTCATTCAGATCGATTACACCGAGTACAACTACAAATCGTCCATGGATCCAACAACGAACGGTAACACCTACCGAACAACATTGTCAGCACATAGGATCCAAACTCGCACGATCCCAAAAAAAATAAGAAATCAGAAAAAGCCAGGGTTTCATGTCCCTTGACCTGCTACATCTCCCAAGGCCAGCACGACCACCCCAAGACGGGGTGGGTTGTGCATGACTCGGTGAAGAGCGGCGCTCGGGAGAGAGCGAGGGGAAAGGGAAGAACTCAAAGAATGGATGAACTACATTTTCGTCCTCAAGAAAGAGGTGGGGGAAATGACAAGATGCTTACCTACTGCATGTGCGTCTCTCGATGATGATCGAGGGGAGTATGACTGTGGGTTTGTGTGGTTAGAACAAGTTGGGGAAGAAGAAAGGATGAGGAGGAAAGGGGAAAGAAAATCAGGATTGAGATTTTTTTTGGTAAGGTTGTTGTCCACAAGAGATTGGGTCTCTTTCGGAAGCAGAACTGAAAATGATCATCATGGAAAGATGAGCGCGGAATAGCGCGCATGTACTACACGAAATAATTGTGCGGTTACTCACCCATCGAGATGAACGACGTTGCGGGAACGGAGTCGACGAGATATCAGCGGGGATTTATAGTTTGTGTTCAAACCCCGTCGGAGGCGGAGTTGAAATCGATGGTATAAAGGTCGACAATATTTGGGTGCGATTCGATTTGTTGCAGTCTGCGACTCTGACGGTATGAGATGTGGTGAGTACGAGTTCCAGTGTGTTTATTGTTGATGATACTTTCCATACCGAGTTGGTGACGATCTCCGTGATCCATTACTCGAACATGCATCACCAGCTGATTTTTTTTTCTTTTTCTTTTCTCGGTTCTACATTCCCGGTCTTTTGTTGACGCGGTACTTTTTTCAGGTGACATTCAGTGTGGCCTGCTAGGCTGCCAATGGATGATCTGACGACGTTGAGTGGCGCAGTGTAATGTGAGCATCGTTCTCCAAGCTTGTCCGATTTCTTTCAAGGATGTCTATTATATTATACAAGCATATGTCCGATCTTTGATGATGGACAATTTTTCTTTCTGAGGCTTTACTCATCTTTTGAGATGAACTTGGCGCTGATTTTGATGTTTTACAGGTATCGATGATCTCTTGTCAGGGTGTTGTCCTGAATGTCATGTTTACTTCTCCTGTTGGTAGTAGCAAAAGCAATGTATTCGCTCGTTGTCTGACCATGAGTTCCGCCCTTCCCCTTCCATCGCGCGTGTTCAGCTATCTCGAATTTGTTCGTTTTTTTGAACTTGGAAACTTTGGCGTAGCGTCGACTAGAGTGATCACGTGATGGATATGGACACGACTGCTTGCTGCGAGTTTTATTAGGGTAAAGCAACTTGGATCTGGACGTCGAGGTCGAGCATGAAGCAAAAGGAAATTTACAGGTCTGCGACCTTCGCCTGGTCACCAACATCCCCGCTCCCTCTCATCGCGACCGGCACCGTTGCTGGCGCACTCGACGAGTCTTTCTCCAACGAATCTCAACTCGAAATATGGCAACCTGACTTTATGAACAAGAATGAACTCTACCTTGGTGCCGATGCAGATTCAAAGCCCATAGGTCTCGTCACGGATACGTCGAGGTAATTTTACACCGTCCTAGTCTCTTCTTTTCGCGCGTTGAGGCGCATGGCCCTTACAGATTCAACCGCATCGCATGGGGACAAGTCCACAAGGACCGGTCACGCGGCGTCATCGCTGCAGGCATGGAGAACGGTGAACTTTCTCTGTGGGATCCTGAGAAGATCATCGCACAGGCAGAGTCCATAGTTTTCCATTCGTCCAGTTAGCTGTCACTGATCACGTTCCATTTCTTTAGCGTATCCGAATCCCTCATCCTTCGCAACACGATACACACTGGACCCGTTCGCGGGCTGGATTTTAACCCGATACAAACGAACCTCTTGTCTTCAGGTGCTGTCGGCGGAGAGGTCAGTGTCCAGCGCTTCGATTGCTATGCTACACGTCATCGCATCTATTTTCGCGCACCCGCGACTGACGACGCGTTTGTATCGACACGTAGGTTTACATCTGGGACCTCAACGATCCTTCCAAGCCTTACTCTCCTACACCGGGCAGCCGCAGCTCGAAACTCGACGAGATCACGTCCGTCGCTTGGAATCAACAAGTACAGTATGTTCTTGCTGGTGCAAGTAGTACTGGGTACTCGGTTGTATGGGATCTCCGTGGAAAACGTGAAGTCGTTGCCCTGGCGTATGGTGGTGGAGCAGGTACCCTTGGAGGTGCTGTTGGTAGCGGGATGGCTGTCGGAGGACGGCGAGGAATGAGTGCGATTGCATGGCATCCGGATAATGTAAGTGCGCATCGCTCTTTTAACGGCTATGCTGATTGCGCGCTTCAGGCTACTCGTCTCGTTACCGCCTCCGAGGACGACATGTCGCCCGTCATCATGGTATGGGATCTTCGTAATGCCCGTGCACCGGAGAAGGTGAGCCATCGATCGAGGTCCTGATTTGATGGTCGCGTGCTTACACGACGTTTGAAGATCCTTACTGGTCATGAGAAAGGCGTACTTTCATTGTCTTGGTGTAAACAAGATGCGGATCTGCTCCTGTCGTGCGGCAAAGACAATCGCGCCTTGTGTTGGAACCCGCAGACTTCGGAGATTATTGGCGAGGTGCGAAAATCTTCCATGTTGTGGTGACCCGAGTGTCCGATTAACCACCGCGTGTTAGCTTCCTTCCGCAGATAACTGGGCATTCCAAGTTGAATGGTGCCCGCGCAACCCCGACCTTCTCGCAACCGCCTTCTTCTCTGGTACCATCGGCATACACTCGCTGCAATCCACCAATGCCGCCCCGTCTTCCGTACCTGCTACGCCCAAACCATCCGGTGCTGACATATTCGATCCACCTTTGCCATCCCTCCCTTCAGATCAAGTCGGACAAGGATTCAGTCTTAGCCTGAAACAACCCCCACGTTGGCTCCGTCGTCCCGTTTCTGCCTCTTTCGGTTTCGGTGGCAAGTTGGTGACCGTGAGCAACCTTGCGGGTGCTCATGGCAAGACACAGAGCAGCGTCGTGCACTTGCGAGGGGTCAGCAGCGAGGAAAGTGTTGTAGAACGAGTGAACAAGTTGCGGGCTGCTGAAGAGGAGGGTAACCTGGAAGGTTTCGCTCAGGGGAGCATCGATGCTCAGACAGGCGCTGAGGGAACGTGGAAAGCCCTGTTGTCTCTCTTCAGGTCGAACTCGAGGGAAGAGCTGGTTACGCTTCTGGGGTATTCGAAGGAAGAGGTCAGAGCACGGATCGAAGAAGCTGCTGCGAAGCTCCAGGAGGCACGTGCAGAACAGACTGCCTCTGGTGCTGCTATGCTCAGCTACACAGCGGACGAAGGAGAGAGCTTTACGGCGCGAGATCCGGTGGTTTCTTTCGTTGAGCCCGAACCCGAACCGGAGCCAGAGCCAGAGGTCGAGGCGGCGGATACAGAGAAGACGAGTTCAGAGATGTCTACTTCTGATGTCCCACCCGCTGATGGGGAATCCACCACCACTGCGCCTTCGCTCTTCGGTGACGATGTCGCTCATGGTCATTTCGGTGCAGGCACTGGGGCTGATTTCTTCAGCACCATGGTTGCCATTCAAGACACGGATGCCAACGATTCGCAAACGATCGTCGTCCCTCACACCAACTATGGCGTCGACTCGAGCGTTGCGGCTACCATCGGAAGCGGCCCGTCTAGCGTGGCTAGTACAAGCGAGAGCCTCAGCATGAAGAGCAACACTTTCAGGATCTACCCCACTGATGAAAGCGAGACGGACAGGCTTATCACACGCGCGTTGGTCCTCGGAGACTTCTCGAGCGCCGTCGAACTTTGTCTCTCCGCGGAACGCTACGCCGATGCACTCCTTCTTGCCATCAAAGGTGGCGACGAGCTCTTGCAGCGCACTCAGAAAGCCTACTTTGAGCATCAAACCACCGAACATCCCTACCTTCGTCTCTTCCAGAGCATCATCACCAACGATCTCGACGATATCGTTCAGAACGCCGACCTCTCTGAATGGGCGGAAGTCTTTGTCGTTCTTTGCACGTTTTATCGTTCAGAACGCCGACCTCTCTGAATGGGCGGAAGTCTTTGTCGTTCTTTGCACGTTTGCGTCCGCGGACGAGTTTGGAGGACTCGCAGAGCAGCTTGGAGCGCGACTCGAGTTCCAGGCTGGGGTTATCCGCGAGGACAATGAAGAGGACTCGGAAGAGACAGTTGTGGCGGCGCTGGAACTCAGGAAGACAGCCACGTTGACATATCTCGCTGCGGGCCGTCTGGAGAGATTGGTCAATATCTGGATCGAAGAACTTGCGGAGGAAGAGGGACATCGAGTCCATGCCGTGGATGCTTCAGAGTCTACGTCGCGTTATGCGACTCACGCACATGCTTTGCAGACGTTCATCGAGAAGGTGACCGTCTTCCGCGGTGCTGTCAAGTACGTCGATGCAGACTTGTCGATGTCTGCCGCGGATACGGATGCGGACGGCGCTATGAAGACCTACAAGCTTGGGGCACTTTATGACAGGTACTTTGAGTACGCGGAGATGTTGGCTGCTCAAGGTCTCGTCAAGGAAGCCGCCGAGTACCTCGAGTTGACGCCAAAGGAGTACACTGGCTCTGCGTTGGACTTTGCGGCCGTACGCGAGAGGTTGATGGTTTTGTCTGGACAGGCGGCTCAGCAGGCGTCGACATCGACTGCCGTTCGCGAGGTTCCTGCTACTACTGGGAGCAGCGCGAGGGCAAGGCCAGGTGTGGGTTACAAACCTGCGAACGTGCCCGCACCTGTTGTTCCTGCGCAAACTGGCCAATACGTTCCTGCTCAACCTGCTGGGTATACACATGCTCAGCCCGTATACCAACCCACTCAGCCCATTCAGCCCTATAACCCATACATGCCTGCTCAGCCCGTGAAGCCAGCCATCCTCACGCCGGCTTCCGTTCCACCCCCCACTCGACTACCAGTACCACTTAATCGTGAGGCCAACGGAGGTTGGAACGACGCCCCTGTTGTCAAAACCGACCGTCGCACGCCCCAGCTCAATATCGGCAAACCAACACCTATCATTTCTCCCTTCCCCAACGCGACGCAGTCTCCACCGACAACACCAGGTTCTCCATACAAAGGACACGGCCAGAATGTCGCTCTGCCGCCCCCGCCACGACCTTCGAGCGTCCAGAATCGGGCTCTTCCGCCACCGCCGCCACCACCTCAGCGTGTCGGGGCACTTCCCAGGTCGGCCTCGATCCCTGGAGCACCGCCTGTACAACCGCCTCCACAGGTACAGGTCGGTGGTGGTGGACCGTATGCGTCTCCTTCGATGGGAACGATTCCGCTTGGACAGGCACCTGTTCCTGGACCGTACATGAGAGCTACCCCTCCTCCGGGTCCTCCTCGTTCTGGTGTACCTCCCCCTGGACCGTACGCACGTGCGACGCCTCCTCCGGGTATAGGTCCAGTTGGAATGTCGCAGCATCATCAGCAACAGCAACAGCAACCACACCCTGGTCCGTACGCCCCTCATGGTCAAGCACCACTGCCTCCACAGCAACAACCAGGACCGTACGCACCTCCCCCACCACAGGCTTCTCAAGGACCGTATGGGCCGCCTCCACCCCAGGCTCATCCTCATCCCCATGCTCAGCCTGGACCATACGGTCCACCACCACCGTCGATGGGCCAACAGCCGCCTATGGGACCGCCGCAGATGAGAGGACCTCCTCAGAGTCAACATGCATTGGGTGGATTACCTCCGCCACCACCTCAACAGCAACAGCAGCAGCACGGGCCTCCTCCAGGTGGACCTAGCGCTGCACCTGCACCTGCGCGCGCGCCTGCTCAGCCGAGGGGTCCTCCACCACCAAAATATCGTAAGTACGGTCGGTGCATACAGACGAGTCGACGTCACTGATTTGGTGTGCTTAGCCCCTGGTGATCGTACCCACATTCCCGAGTCGGCACTCCCGATTTACAACGTGTTGACCGAGCAGTTGATGCACCTGAAGCAAACCGTACCTGTACGTGTCTTTTCGTCGTCGTCCGTTCTCGTCTTTTTCCAAAAACAAGGGTGTTGAGTTGATTGATTGATATCATTGCTCGTTAGCCCCAGCAAAAGAGGATGGTTGATGACCTCGAGCGCCGTATCAATCCCTTGTTCGACGCGCTCAACTGCGAAACGCTCTCCAAGTCTGTCGTCGATCAATTGCTCGTTTTAATCCAAGGTTGGCATTCTTTTCTTGAACGTGTATCCACGATGTTGACCAATGCATCGTCCCTTCTCTAGCAATGGGGGCGCACGACCGTGACATCGCGCTGAGTATTCACGTTGATTTACTTACCCGGGGATCTCAGACGGACGACATCGGACTCTGGATGTCGGGTATCAAACAGCTCATCACGTGTCTGTGAAGGTGAACTGATAGGGAAGAAGAGGAAGGTCTCTCGAGTTGGAAGTAAGCATGATTGATGTTTACAATCACTTTTAGTATGTGGACAATAGATTCAAGTTTCTGAATCATCTACTGGCCTCGCATGTTCAATAATTGAAAATCTGCCCGAGTCTTCAGTGAATGGAATGATGTCAAGGATGAAGTACATTGCATGATGCTGGCTAATTTGAGGCTAGATATTACAGCTTGGCAGACCAACATGAGGTCCATTGCTCCCCATACACAAAATCAGAAAAGTCAAGCTTGTAAGGCTGAGAAGAAATAACAAGGGTGTTTTTAGGATGATATAAACTATCATGCCTAACCCATGGTGGAATCCAGCAGATATAAGCATCTCCAGAAATAAGCCAATCCTCTTCTTGGTGCCAATCCCCAAATGCTGCTGGGTGCTGAAGAGATGAAACTCTAACAGCCTGATCACAGGCAGAAGCTATGCTGGTCCCATCAGGTGAGTAGGCAATAGACCGAATTGGACCAGCATGCCCCTCCCATGGACCCATCACATGCTGGCCAGTCTTTGCATCCCAGACTCTAAGGGTCTGGTCAATAGAGCCAGAGGCAATATAGCACCCATCTGGTGAGTAGGCAATAGACCAGACTGGACCAGCATGACCCTGCAGTGGACCTGCCACACACTGACCAGTGTTGGTGTCCCAGATTCTAATGGTACAATCATCAGAGCCAGAGGCAATGTGACTTCCATCTGGTGAATAGGCAATAATCCCAATCCAATCAGTATGTCCTGCCAGTGGACCTGCTACACACTGACCAGTCTTTGCATCCCAGATTCTAATGGTCTGGTCAACAGAGCCAGAGGCAATGTAGCACCCATCTGGAGAGTAGACAACAGACCGGACTGGACCGGTATGTCCACTGACAGGACCTGCCATACACTGACCAGTCTTGGCATCCCAGATTCTAATGGTGAGATCATCAGACCCAGAGGCAACATAGCACCCATCTGGCGAGTAGGCAACAGAGATGATTTCCCCAGTATGCCCTTGCAGTGGACCTGCTACACACTGGCCAGTCTGTGCATTCCAGACTCTAATGGTGTGATCCACAGAGCCAGAGACAATGTGGCTTCCATCTGGTGCATAGGCAACAGAGTGAATTTCACCAGTATGTCCCATCAGTGGACCTGCCACACACTGGCCAGTTTCTGCACTCCAGATTCTAATGGTCTTATCCTCAGAACCAGAGGTGATATGGCTCCCATCTGGAGAGTAGACAACTGAATTGTCCTGATCAGCATGTCCTGCCAGTGGACCTGCCACAGACTGGCCAGTCTTTGCATTCCAGATTTTAATGGTCTGATCATAAGACCCAGATGCAATGTGGCTTCCATCTGGAGAGTAGACAACAGACCAGATCTCCCCAGTATGTCCTGTCAGTGGACCTGCCACACACTGACCAGTCTTTGCATTCCAGATTCTAATGGTCTGGTCAACAGAGCCAGAGGCAATGTAGCACCCATCTGGAGAGTAGGCAACAGACCGGACTGGACCAGTATGTCCACTGACAGGACCTGCCATACACTGACCAGTCTTTGAATCCCAGATTCTAATGGTGAGATCATAAGACCCAGAGGTAATATGGCTCCCATCTGGAGAGTAGACAACTGAAGTGATCTGATCAGCATGTCCTACCAGTGGACCTGCCACACACTGGCCAGTCTTTGCATCCCAGATTCTAATGGTCTGATCCACAGAGCCAGAGGCAATATGCCTTCCATCTGGTGAATAGACAATAGACCGGACTGAACAAGTATGGCCCTGCAGTGGACCTGCCACACACTGGCCAGTCTTTGCACTCCAGACTCTAATGGTCTGATCTTGAGAGCCAGAGGCAATGTGGTTTCCATCTGGAGAGTAGATAACAGACCAGACCAGACCAGTATGTCCTGTCAGTGGACCTGCCACACGCAGACCAGTCTTGGCATCCCAGATGTTAATGCTCTGATCTTGAGAGCCAGAGGCAATATGGCTCCCATCTGGTGAATAGGCAACAGAGTAGATCCAACCAATATGCCCCTGCAGTGAACCCATCACACACTGGCCTGTTTTGGCATTCCAGATGCTCATGGACTTGCCCAAAAAACCAGAGACTATATGGTTCCCATCAGGTGACCAGGCAAGTGAGCTGACTGCTGCATGCCCTTGCATTCTAAGAATGTCTGCAGGCCAACTGGGTGGATGGCCCAATGCCACTGTGAGATGGTGATGTAGCCTTTTAGACCAGATGGATGATAATGAAGATGTGGAGGGAGTTTGGGGCATGGCAGACAAATAGAGATGTGGAGTGGAGTCTTTGATGACAGGAGCAAAGGCCTGAATGAACTGAGATGCCTCTGATGCTAGGTCCACAATTGTAGGGCTCTAATGAAACCATGTTAAAATATTGCCATCACTCATTGCAAAAGTATGGTCAACATTACCTTGGTCCAGCTTTGAAGAGTGATACATGTCTGTAGGGCTGCTGGGATATATGTGGAAGGGGAGGAAAAGGAGAGTAGACTGATAGCCTCTAGCCAGTAGGGAAAGAAGTTCTTGAAGAAGTTGTTCACATCCTCTGACAGTGGAGGGGTACAAGCATGATACTGGAGGTGATTCATCCAATACTGGCAGGCATATGAGAGGTGGGGGGGAATATGGGCTTTGACTTTATCCTGAAGGCCAGGAACTGCAGCATTTGGGACTCGGGAGTCCTCGAGGTCGCAGATATTGAACCTGAGCATCTTCTGCATACAAGTAAGCATCGACTGGCCAAGAGAGAGGTGATGGAGGGGCTTGATGGAGACATGGAAGCCGGAGTTTTGATGGCCTTCCAGTAAGAAGTCGCGAAATGAAGTGTGCAGGGGCTGAATTGGTTTTTGCTCGTCAAGTGCACCATCAAGCAATGATGCTGTTCGCTTGACAGTATCTTCAATATCCGAGTAATTACTGAGGAGATGGGAGAGAGTAGAGAGGGAGAGTGGCTCATTCAGAGCAAGGATGATGGCCATTGTTTCTCGAAAGCAATGCTGAGCGTTATCTGACTCGAACAGCTTCCCAAGGATGGTATGGTACAGCCAATGCAAAGGTTCGGCAGTCTGTCCATTCTCGTGTCGAAGCAAGAGTTCCAATCGTTTGTTTAGCCCGCGTCCAGCAGGATCTAGGTAGGCAGACCTGGGCACGTCGGGGTCCCGCTTTGGTTGTTCCCCTTCGATAAACTTGCAAGCCGTACTTGCCCACTGGAAGAGGTGCTGAGAGCGCTTGACGAGAAGGGGACACCACTCCTGGCGTAATAGGACAGGGTCGAGTTTGGTGTTCTGACGAAGCGAGGAATAGATGAACTTCTGGATATCCTCGTCCACAATGTGGTGTGGGACATCACCAAGTTGTTTGTGTACCATGCGAGAGCCGGGAAAAAGTTTGTCGAGAACATCTAACTCCGGTCGGCTGGTAATCAGGAAGCGAAGGTTGGAAGGGAGTTCGGTGATGCTCTGAGAAAGGGCAGATAAAAGCTGAGCGCGATCGGCAGGATCGCCACTCTCATCGAGCGCGTCGATGACCACGACGAGTGGACCAATCACAGGGATATCCTTGCTGGGCTTGACGATAAGCTCCTCAACTTGCTCAAGAGGCGACAATGAAGCGCGAAGCGCGCGGTTGTCCTTGACCGCCTCGCAAAGTGCGGCCTTGTACTGACGGTCGCGGTCTGCGAGATCGAGCGCTATGGTACTGAAGAAGTTTTCCGGGTTCCGTCGTGCAACGTCAGAACGAGCGAAGCAAAAGGACGATCCGAGCCTGTGCTGATCGTCGTAGCGCCTAGCAATCGTGTGCGCGATCGCAGATTTGCCCGAACCCGCGACGCCCGTGAGTAGACACGCTCGTGGAGCATCTTCACGTGGGTCGTTGAGAATATCGTATATCTGTTCGATGACGGTCTCGCGAGTTCCTGGCAGGCACATCTTCTCTCGCGTGTACCTGGCTCCTGATGCATAGGGCATGTCTTTGAGGTCGATTGAATCGCCTAAATACCCGGGATACATCAACAGCGCACTACGCTCCACGATGTAGAACCTACCAATGTTCTGGACGTCGGTCATCATGCGGAAGACGACGATGTTGGATCGTAGGGAAGTACTTTGCAAGAAGCCGTCTTGCAAATCTTTCAGCTTGGTTTCAAAGTCCGTGATCTTGCTATCGATCCCCGACACGGCGTGCCGTGCCATCCGAGTGGCTAGGAACAAATGTTCAGTGCTGGAAAGAAAGAGGACGACGACGACGACGACTGACCAAAATTGTCTTTCGCATACTCGGCGATGAAGAACCCGCATTCCGTCATTTGTTGGAGCAAAAGCACAACGAGTTCTTGATGCGCCCCGATCTTGTTCAGGGCATCGGCGGTATCTGCGAAATTGATAAATTCAAAGGTTCGAGCCATAGTGCCGACCAGACGGGTGATTCGGGAATCACGATCTAGTTGGTTAATTGGTATCTGTGGAGGACGATAGGTCGTCATGAACGTGAGCGGAAAGTGAACGATCAATGCACCTTGATGAGAGCCGATAACGCCGACCAAGCTAGCGATACATAGGGATGAATCTATGCGGGATTCAGATGGTAAAAGTGTGAAACAGTAGATGTAATATACCTCTGCGATCACATCAACGGTCTGTGTAAGGCCTTTCATCTTCTGTAACGCATTCTGCAGCGTCTGGAGGTTGGACACCACTGTCGTGCCAGTCGCCACCGCAGTTCGGGCGATGCTAAGGGCTTGGGACGAAGTTGGTAAAATGTCCCCTGCTTTCTTCGCCTCGTCGAGGGCTTTGCGTGCTTGATCCCGGGCTGCATTGGCTCCCATCGCGAACGAGAACTTGATTTTGACGTCTTGAAATGCTTCGCCGGTCGTGACGGTAAGGGCCTCATCGACAACTACAATCGCGATGACCGTATCAACTAAATTGATCTTCAAGAATACGAGGGATGGTACTCGCCTCCATCCCTCACTTTGGTGAGTAGCCCGCCAACAGTATCCTTGAGACTTCCAATAATTTCATCACGCCACACGTTGCGTTTCCGGTAAACTATTGCTTCAAGATGATACGCATCGTTGGCATTGCTAACGACACCCAATCAGTAAGCCAGCCCGCACCACAAAAACTATACTCACAAGGTAAACGTTTCCTCCCAGTGCACGGAATTCTCTTTCTCCTTGCTTTCCTTCGTCGTCGAGGATCGATCACCCAAGGTAAACGTCGCGTAATACTTGTGGTTCTTCGCTAAACCAAGCACACGCCGAGACTGAGTGCTGATTGTAATATCTTAAGGCGTGGAAGGTGAATGTACGGCTCGGAGTCCCTAGCACTGGAAGCTCACCTTTGATAGTGAATTGGGTAGACATTTCTTGTATTCCTTCTCGAGCTTTGTACTCTTCCAGTCGCGAGAAGGGTCTGTCTGAGTCAAGTAGAGGCTGGGTTACTTTACTTGCCAAGGTTCTCTCCCAATGTTGGGGTTAGTAGCAGCTCAAGCAGTGTGGGAGCCACATGTTCTCGCAGCCCACTCGCATGACAGATGGGCGCCTGTCCACCGTTTCAGTGTGAGTCTGGGCTGTGCAGTCACTAGGACAGCACTTGCTCAATGCTCGTAGTACGCCAGACTGAACAGCGCCCCTCCCTGGAATTTGAAGATAAGTAGACTCAATTGAACACGATTCCCCACTGACCGCGCGTCATGGAATCGTGATATCTGGAGACAACGTTAAGACGCAGCCGTTAGAGGTAAGTGAGGACAAGCTCCTTGCCTTGCGTAGCTCTACGCGAATCTGGCTGAATCCTGCCAAGTGATTGGCAGCAGAGACCGCGAGGCCCGAGCACCCCAAAAGTTGCCCCCGAGTGCCGTTCAGCAGTAACTACCTATTTGCAATGGATGCAAATGGCGGGTCGCAGGATCTTTCGGTCAGATGGAGTAGTACTTCGAAATTGATCTGCCACTACCTCAGCGTGTCGGGATACCCAGATCGGCCTCGATCTCTGGAGTACAACCGCCTCCACACGTACGGGTCGGTGGTGGGCCTAACGAACGTACCAGATCATCGGTATACGACTCGCGCTCCGAGCGTCGCGTAGTTAGAATTTCTTACTTACTACTTACTCAGATACTCAGCTACTCCGATTACGCACACGCACGCAGCGCGTTGCTTGGGAGGGTTCTAGTTCGGTCTTTCGTTGACTCGGAATCTCCCAGGTGCATGCTTAGTTAGTTACAATATATTCATCTACTAATATATTCGGTCTTTCGCTGAATCTCCCAGCCCGTCGCTCGTCTCACCTCGCGCTCGCTGTGAGGGCCGTACGCGTCTCCTTCGATAAGAACGGTTCCGCTTGGACAGGCACTTGGACCTGGTCCGGAGACCCTCACGGGTTCGAGACAATACCCGATACCATTTGGAGTGCCGAGTCGGGAATGTGGGTGCGATCACCAGGGGCTAACACCGACATCGACTCATCTGCATGCACCGTACTTACGATATTTTTGTGGTGGAGGACCCCTCGGCTGAGCAGGCGCGCGCGCAGGTGCAAATCCAGCGCTAGGAGGAGGGTTGTTGTTGAGGTGGTAGAGGTAAACCACCCGATGGTGGTAGAGATCGTCCGTGCGGATGCGGGATGCCACATTCTCGGGTGTCAAGGTTGACTCTGCGGTCCTCTCATCTGCGACGGCCCCGTAGGCGGCTGTTGGCCCATCGATGGTGGGACCGTATGGCCCTGGCTGTGCATGGGGATGAGGATGAGCCTGGGGTGGCGGCATACTACAGTCCTTGAGCGGCTTGTGGTGGGGGTGCGTAGTACAGTCACGGTCCTGGTTGTTGCTGTGAAGGCAGCCATCATGATACAGACCACTGGGTCCAGGGCGTGGCTGCTGTTGTTGCTTGGTCGCCAGATCTTGTCATGCGGTTTCGGTCAGGTTGAGTAGTGACAACTGTACTTCAAAATCGATATCGCCTCAGGGTCATGCTAGCTAGATTATCAACACTAATACAAAGTTTCTGCACGCTCTTAGAATACACTATAAACTCACAGACCGCCCGCGCAGGATCTCACCCTGCTCAGGCTCTGCAAAAATCCAATTCAAAACCGCAGCCAGTCGCATCCCGCCCTGCGTCAACAACTTCTCTATTATCCACTGTTCCTTGATCACTCCAGCATACTCCGGGGTATCGAGCTCTAGGTAAGGGGATTTCTTGGGTTTGCGGGCGGCAAACTGGTCGTACTCGTCGTGGTGGTGGGACGAGCCGCAAACGTGCCCTTCGTCCTTTGAAGGCACCTCGAAGAATGAGACTCGGTTGTAAGGGCGCTCGTCTAGAGCCTTGGGGAATACGATTTGACAGTTGAGCTGATGGATTGGCTTGGCCCAGGAGTAAGGGCAGAGGGTATCGTCGTCTACGCCGAGGCCGTCCCCGCTAAGACTGGGTAGATTTGTGAACCAGAATAGGATACTCTGCCAAGTAGATGCGGCCTGGGTTGGGACTCGTTGGATAGAAGGGCAAGTGAGCCACGAATCGATCTCGTCTTCCCACTTCCCGAGCAAACCCTCCCAGACTAGCCGACGGATGTAAGGGTCATATATGGTATCTCGGAGGTGGTCTTCGACCTCGGGGATAGGGAGGGGTTGAGAATAGTTTCGCGACAGGGTACGCAATCGCTGGGAGATTAGTAAGCTATCCCATAGCGAATGGAGGTCTGTCAGAAAGAATTATCAGAACGAACGTTAGAGACAGGAAGGAGTACGTACTAGTGGTACGTCCGTCGAAGGAAACTTTGTCGCCGTTGCCACCGCGGTCTCTACCGGTAAGATGGAGTGGCATGTGCATGTCTCCCATGAAATGGATCAAAAACTTGAGTGCGTCCTGAACGTAGTCCTCGCCCGCAACAACCATCCCGGCTTTGCGGAATCCCTCGTATTCCTGTAAAACATTCGTGGTATTTCTGATACCGCTCAGGACGTTGATATTCGTCCGACCTTCCCATCCACCTGAACCTGGGAAAGCACAAGTTGAACTGGGGTAGTCGTCAACGGCACCGATGTAATGGAGAGGACCGGTCCATCTAAATTGCGGCAGACCACGTATCCGGTCTGCCCAACCTGCGACGGGTGCGAGGTGGCACTCTCCGGTGTAGTGGAGGATATCACATAGCTTGGGCATCACAGTCGGGTGAAGATGCATCTGCGCGATTGTCGCGACAATTTCATGCCCTGTAGTTCAGGTGAGTGTTAGAAAGTTCGAGGACGCGAAGTGACGCGTACCGACGACGCCCCAGGCGTATGTCTCTGGTATGATGGCAGCGCCGAGAGCGCATGCGAGCAGCGAAGAAAATCGCATAGTGGGTGTTCAACGTTTGAAAGTACGAGTCAGTTTCCAAAGCTTTGTCCTCTTATACCGAGGCCAAGTTGAGGACAAAGAGTCTCATTCTCCAAGGACTCTAAATGAGACCAAGTGAGACCTGTCGAGACATGTCACACACCGAGTCAATTCCCCACAGCTAACCGGTTCGAGTAGCAACACAGCCACCGATATGGAACGTTCGTCTGGATCATCAGAAGGACTCGTCGAATCTCTAGAAAATGTTCCAGTTCAACTTCGATGTCGAGGAGGGCGAGGAGGAGGCAATGTGGGGTCAACACCGACCTGCGAAAGGAGCCGATACTTCCCCCCGCACAAACCAAACCAGTGAACCATTCACCGAAATGTCTCTCGATTCATTGGTATGCATGGCGTATTCCCCTCAGTACAAATATCCTCTGACTTTCACGGATCAAGTCTAGTTAAACGCCTTGCCACCCCAGATATCATACTCCTTCCTCTCCAACCTGTCATCCGATGGCAATGACCTGAAAATTGCACGCCGAGATTTATTCGATGCTCGGTTTCAGTTGATATCCGAGGAAACCGTGGATTCAAAAACTGTAGATCAAGCGTCCGAGTCCAGTATTGGCTCTGCACTCAAATTCATCGATAACCCATCCGATCTCGTTCCCCTCGTGTACGAAGGAGGCCTAAAAACTTGGGAGTGCAGTCTCGACCTTGCTTACTGTCTAAACAGCGGCGGTTACGTCGCGAATGTCAGAGGAGCACGAGTCCTAGAGGTAATCATGGTCCTCTGCCAGTATATCCCCCATGATTGACCCAATGGACACCCAGCTCGGGTGCGGCACTGCGATCCCGACACTCTATCTTCTTCATGAATTATTTTCCTCTCAGCCTGTCGGTGACACCGTCCAGGAGACTCATATTCACCTCCAAGACTACAACACTTCCGTCCTGCAGCTGGTGACGATGCCAAATGTCCTCCTAGCCTGGTGTAAGCAACCTTTCGTCTCCCTGACCCTACATCATCTCATCCCTTTGCTACATTTCAGATACTTCCCCCGCAGCAGACTCATACCGAAACTCACTAGAACCCCAAGACTCGGAAGACTCAGAACTACACATCACACCCGAATTAGTGAACGCTTTCCGTAAATCATTACAAGATCACAAGATCAACCTCCGTTTCCTCTCCGGCTCATGGGAGACATTCGATTTGAGCCACATAGGGGGACGATACGATCTCGTTCTTTCATCCGAAACTATCTACCACCCGCAAAGTCTCCCGAGTCTTGTCCGACTCATGCGGGATGCCTGTACATCTCCAGGCGCGGATAGAAGCGAGGCACGTCAGTATCTGTGTCTTGTCGCGGCGAAGACGGTGTACTTTGGTGTCGGTGGTGGAGTTGCAGAGTTCATTCGGTGCGTGGAAGGGATGACCGACGAACGAGGACGGAGAGGACAAGTCGAGATTGTTTGGGAAATGTCGACGGGTGTCAGTAGAAAAGTGATGAGCATAAAATGGGTATGATGTGCCTTGAAGTATTGTAACAGCAAAATATGTGGTCACAACTATGGCTATGATATACATTGGGAGTGATTCAAAGGGGCGAAGATTGAATGATCCTCTCATCACAAGACCTAGTGAACAAGGACAAAAAGAGTGGACAAATCCGGACTCGAACCGGAGACCCCCCGCAATCAGCACCGTGCTAAGCGGATGTGATAACCAGCTACACCATATGCCCGATGAAAACCTTCTCATTGTGTACCGGCAAGTTAGCATACGCCCTTTCGAGTGTGTGCCATTTCACCAAACGTTGGCCTCAAGCATTCCATTAGATTATAGATACAGCACACTAACATATTGTCGAAGCCAACATCGACCATTTTTTTCATCTTCCAACACTCCCCACACCAACCCCAATCAGTCCCCCGCCATGGTCCAAATCAGAAAATCACCAAGGCACCGCAAGACTACTCCAATCACGCAACAACGCCATCCTCTCCGTCCCAATCGGCCTCGTCATCTCCTGCTGTGCCTGAATACCCAATTCCTCAAACGCCTCGAGGAGCTGACCATCGAGTATGCCTTTGGAGAGGGACCTCGAAACGGTGTCGTTACGAACGATACTGTCCGTCCCGTCAGTAACTTGTTCTCCTGACTGAGGACGTGGAAGAACGTGAGATGCTTACCGGTATGCCTTGGGATTGAGACCCGCGACATGTTGGATATTGCGCGTCAGTTGACCTTGGAGAAGGTGCAATCGCTTGAAAGCACCCTCGTCGACCGGCGTGAGTGCACATAGCGAACCGTCTGTGAAACCTGGAGAGTAAAGCGTCAGTGCATTGGGCCCAACAATCGAGGACACAGAAGCATCGAGGGATGGACATACCGGTGATCAGCTTAGCTTGTGGGATTTCATTGTCTTCCTTGGTTCTTCGTGCGATAGTCCGGGACGTTCGGCACTCCTTGTGACAATGGAACTCGGCCTCGCACATAAGATATTGGCCGCCTCTCGACTCGGGGTCTACTCACCAAAATCCAGAACCGTCAACGTCGAAAGTAGCTGACACGTCAAGAAAGTAACATACCGCCTGGGTCGTAAGTGAGGATACGCAACACTCCCTCATCATCATTAAGCACGATCGACAACTCTCCGTTCGTGAAAAAAAAGTCCATGTTGGTCGCATAGGCTCTCCGATTATCCTTGCCCAAAATCGCGAGCTTGTATGGGTCCTCCTATACTCGACGTTGAACATTCATCCGCCCCAAAGTTCGAGATCGAGAGAAAGAACATACCTGGAACGCGACAATCCAGACGCTTTTGACCGCATCTCCAATCAACAATAGATTCTTCAACACTCGCAGACTCGTAACATACACCCCCACATCCAAGAACGCAACCCCAACGAGTCGCTCGTCAAGATCGAATGCCCTCACGAAGATCTAGAAATACAAGAACCAGATGTCAGCTCAAGTGGTCATTCAGCCTATACGCATCGTAACCCACCTTTTGTCCCATCGACGACACCAAGTACCCATTTATGCCACAAAGCGCAGTCACAGGTCCCTTGGAATCATCACGTACACGCAACTTGAGTTTATACCATCGTTGCACATTGGACGACGGATCCGGAACGACTTCCGCGACCTCAAAAATATACGTCTGTGTTGCATGACGCAAAGAGCAAACAGTGAATGAGCCAATGCAATCACATCACAAACAAGAATCGACAAATACTCACTGCACCCTTGACAGCCAGATCCTCACCACGATCAATGGTCGTTCCAACTGCAATGAAATCTCTACTCCCAGATTCCGTACTGAGCGTCTCCAACGTCACACACTCCAACGCATTGACGTATTCGTTTGGCGCGAATTCATATCTACGAACCCATCAAACCATCAGCTGCTCCTTCCATTGTCAAAAAAAAAAGGAACGGAGATGACAACCCACCCGTCCATAGTTATCCAACTGTCAGGTGAAATAAGCTCCAACGTCGAACAATCACATTGCGCGAACGACACCCCTGGGCCTGGACCTCTCTTTTAGCGCTCATGTATAGTCTACCAAGAGCGAACGAAAACACGTTACCATCTGGCTCCCAAATAATGTTGCTGTCTTCGTCATACGATGTGAACCTAGCTTGCAACGTGGAAGCTGCAACGATCAAGGACGCCGACGGTTCGAATACAATGTTTGAACACGGTCGAGACCGTGGAAGGGAACGTTTCGGTAGAACGGTATCCAATTCAACGTCAGGTATCCACTCAAGAAGACTAGGGCCCTAGCGACAAAAACCTTTTAGCCCAAACCCTCGGCGCCGAAAGAGAGAAGAGGGACAACGAGGTCCACACAACGTCATCCTCAACTCACCTCGTCAGAGTAAACCAAAAACTCCGCCTTTGATTCCCACAACGAGCACGCCGTGAAGGCGTGCACGACCGCATGTCCACTCGGGAACAACTTGAGGCCACCTTTGTCAGTGCGCACGATCCAGCTTGGTCGATCGCCGGTAAAGAACACGCCCGTGAGCGTGTGGCGACTGGTGGCGTCCGAGGTTGTTGTAGGTGACGTGACGAATGGTACGAATGTCCGGGATATCCGCTTTTGTTCCGCGAGCACGGTTTTCTCCGCTTCTTCTTGTTTAGATAGTTCAAATGTCCTCGTCAAGACTTTCGTAAAGATGACGTTCAAAAAGGTGACACGCGCATCGGACGTGGAAGGTTGAGGAGACGGAGCGGTGGAGGCTGGAGCGGGATGAAGCTCATAAACTGCCAGATGTCCGCAACGCATGAATACCTAAAATAGACTGTGAGGATCCCAATATATGAGTGAGAAACAGGCGCACGAAGAGATGAGGTGTTGGTGCCGACTCTCCTAAAGGAGCGATGAGAATCTGTTCAATATCCAGATCCTGAGGTTTCCGAGGTGGATCTTGGGGAAGAGAAACGGCAGGCGGATCGAGAGAATCGTTCAGAACCGGCTCCAGTGTGCTAATCGTGGTATTCGAAAATACGAGAGTCAGCTTCGGCAGCGACCATATCTGATCGAGAAACTTTGTGAGTTTTCTAAATGAAAAGGGAAAAGGGAAGATGAACGAACCTCCATGACGCCCTGAGGGCGGATTAGCATCAACCATGGGCTATTGTGTCCTGCAGTGACTACAGCCTGAAGAGTCGAAGTGACGTTCATGTCAGCACTGCTAGACGCTGGGACGGTAGCATCCGTCATTGACATTTCAAGCAAGCCCGAGGTATCCATGTAGAAACATCCCGCAAGGTACTTGGATGACTTGTTTGAAACAAAGGGTGTCAGTCCTCTTCATATGACGCAATACAACACCGGAATCTACCTTCTCGCCCATCGGTGACATGTCCTTTCTCCTGATTTTGCCTCGCTCAGTCTCGCCAATGAACAAGCCGATCGTTTCGTCCTCCCTGATAATCAACACGAACGGATCGCATATACTACACGCTTTGATCCTCGCTCGAGGCAGATTCCCGTCCATGTCTTTGATGATCTGTCTCTCAGAGCCATCTATCCAATGCCCATCAAACCACGAGAAGACGCATAGACAACCAAACATAACCCACCAGGTTCGAGCACACGAATGGCGTTCGTCATCACATGCAAAATCGCCGTGCGTTGGAAGAACGGGCCGGCACCAACCGTCGTCCCAGGTATACGTGTCGGAATGGCCAAATCAGCCTTCGCAGCCCTGGTCGCAATCTGAATCGCACGAGTCAGCTTGGTTGAGGCGCAAGGAGTTACAGCAGAGAAAACGTACGCGAGATACACCAGGCGACGGGTTAGCATCCGTGCTGATCACAATGGTGTCGTTCTCCCAGGCAAATAGTCCACCACCCGGCTTTTCGTACGACGTACCATTCACTCTATGTGACTGCCGGATAGGGATGGACCAAATGCCACGTGCTCCGCCGAGAACGTGGAGTTTGCGTTTGGTACGGATTGGCAGGTCACGCTAGAGACCAAGAAATTATCATGCTAAACCGTGGGTGGGGTGGGTGAACGTTCTAGGCTTACCTGGAAGAGCGTGAAACCGCCCAAATGTCCGCTCCCAGTGGCAGCAACCAGTTCGGGGACATATCGCTCCTGGGCACGTCAAAGTATCATGTCCAAACCAAAGACGTGAGTATATGCGCGCCGGAAATATCATCAAATGTATATAACACGTACCCCAAGCTTCGAGAGCGAAAAGGTCATGTCCGCTATCGGACCATATGCAGGCAGCGAGTCACACAGTGAAAGATGCACCACCGAGCGCGTCCGAATTGCAGGTGCGCCTGGAGTTACACCATTCGATGTGGTTCTGGTCTCGGTCTTTGACTCTCCATACAAATCTTCCGAAAAAAAAAATTCCTAAATCAATGGGACCCAAGCTCTGAGCACAGTACCAGCTCACCATCATCATCGAAATCGTCGATATCCATCGCATTTTTGGTATCCACGACCGCGTGTTCTGCCGTCTCCGCTTCCTCGCCAGGTTTCACCTCTTCTTCCACTCTCACTGCCCTCAGCAGTACCGATGGACCAACGGTGCTCCCAATGAACAACATCCCTTTATCAAGCTGCCTTGTCACAGCTGGGATCGTGGTCTGGGCGAGCGCGGGAGAGAGTGCAAGTTTCGACACGACACGTCCATCCGAAATGATCTCCACGGGGTGGACCATTCCATCTTTCTTGATCACAAAGAACGTTTTGTCGTCTACGAATACCAGCCTGCCCCCTTCGAGAGTGAGATCCAGGTCTTTGTCGAGCGGAAGAGATGGGATGTCGCTGACACGCGCAGCCCACCCGTTGACAGGGAGTGCTACACGGCGAGCAGCTTGGTCCACGTATATGAGTGAATTGGCGGTGAGAATGACGACACCTCCAATGGAAGGCGCACAGGGTAGGAGAGAGAGGCAGTCAAATGGGAGATTATCCACGGCGGTGATGATGGGGTAGGTATGGTTGAGGAGGTCCAGCGTGAAGATGTATAAGCGACCTGTGTCGCGGTATTCTTTGAGCCGGCTAGAATAGAGCGCATCGTGGGTGAGTGTCAGCGCAATATTCGGTCACTTGGGACAGCCCTTACCCAGCCCAAGTTTTCTCGGATTGACAAAGAACAGCGATTGTTGGGTTGTGATATCCTGGTAGAAAGACGAAGTCGGTTACGTTGCGTAGATTGGGATCAACATCTGCGACTAGGTCCAAGACGAAAGACGGAGAGTAAGGTGTTTCTCTGAGGGTAGTTGTAAGTTGTAGACATGGTTCAAACGCTGGAGAGTACCGAGTACCTTGTGAAGATTTGGTCCTGTTCCATGATGTCAAGTTCGGTCTGTGTTTGGTAGAAAGGAAGAATTGCGAGAGAGTCTTTTGGGAGGGAAAGAGCGGCACAACGGGATAACGAGTCCGCACGAAGCTCTGCACGGAAGAGATGGCTATCAAGAACCGCCTTATAAAAGTCTGTTAGAGGGGAGGTCTCAGGACAATGATATGGCCGTACCATTTGTGGTGCACGTTCGTAGGTGTGAATGGACACGGTGACGAGGTCGTGTATGGCATCGGACCACTCGAGCAACGCTATCTGTGAACAGGTTTATGACGACTGGAAAAGAGATATAGCGCCTGAACTTACCTTTGCGTCTTTGAAAGAGACAAGAAGTCGGTCAACCTTGTCGTCTCCAAATGTCATTGTACGGACTTTGTCTACCCCCGTGACGGTTCCGAGCAGGGTGTGCTCGCGAACGAAATATAATCGCAGCGTCGTTGCAGGTTCCGCATGCGCGTTCGACTGATCATGATGTGAGCATTACCCAGAGATATGTTGCACCATGTACTCACTTTGACAGCACCCATATTTACCCAACCTTCGCCAGCTTGTTCCATCTCGACCTCGCCCTCGACAGCCTCTGTCCCTTTTCGTACGCGAGCACGCTTGTCGCGTTCGCTCTCAGCATGGTCTGAGATGGGCGAGGGTTGTTCGCGAACTTCATAAACACGAAGGATGTTGGATTTCGCGGTTACAATGTTCACGAGTGCAGACGGTGTCGGAGAGGTGAGGTTGAGAGCGACGGCAAATTCAACACCACTTGGAGAAAGAATGTCATGTCTAAGAGCATGCATAACAATCTCTTTCGCTGTATTTTTGGGCCCTCCCTAAGCAATTGGCGTTCAACTCCCGAGACAAACGCGAGAACGATGGCAAGGACAACGACCACACCAACTTCACTGTCACATGTCACACATGTCACACCACACCAATACCCCTGTCGACTCAGTGTCTACCTTTGCGTGGCGGTATGAGCGAGAGTCTAGCTAACCTCCAAGTCATTCATTTCGCTCAGCTCTACTACACACTCGAGGAACCCCCTCCGAGTCTCCTTCCCTCCATTCCAAGGTACGTGCGGATACCAGTGTAAATTGTTTACTAACGCTCAGGTACGTTTCATCGTCCGCGTTCTTTAGCATGCATGCAATCACCCCGAGGGTTCGAGCAATTCCTCGGAAGCTGTATTTTCATGTTCACAGCATCCTCATCTCTCACACCACACAGTTCTCGACTTCTAATTGAAAGGTGGGACCCACATCAAGTCCGTCTATCTCTCTGAGAACCTCGTCTCCCAGGACACGCTCCGATTCAATTCGTAAAGACCTAGGTGCTGCAGGTCTATATCTCCCTAGTTGCGCACTGCTACGCCCTTGACATGTATGTTTATATGTACACCCCTCTCAAACCCTTCACGGTCTTTTCTGTACGGCCGTTTCTCATTACAAACGGAAGCGGCCTGTGCAGTGCTCAGCTGTGGTCGACGAACCGCGCATTGATCGGGGGCGGTTTCAGACGCACTTCTGACGGCGACCTGTTCCACTTCAAGTTGGTGGAACGGTCTCGTCAAACACCGCCCCGCGAAGAGACCGAATCCCCCCATACCAAGGTACAGCTATCGGCGAATTTCGCGCCGTTTCAGGCTCAGCGACTGGCACGAAAGGAATCAAAAAATCAAAAGAGCGATCAACACAGGTGAAACACGGCCTCCTGTTCGCCTTCATGATTTCTTGATGAGGATGCTCTTTATACACCTCACCGGTCACGAACCACTCTCCTGCGAGCCGCTGTTTAAGCTCCGTGCTGGGGTTTTCATCGATTCGACGCAAGTAGCCCTCGCCCCTCGCTCGCGACCATTCATTGACCTGCGAACGTGTTGGCACTCCACTCACCCTTGAGCTGCGTGTACAAACACACAGGGTAATCCCTGGTAATCCCTCGTTCGCTGTATTCGTGTCATCCTGCTACTGAGTGAATCTCGGCGCTCTTTTGTTCCGAACTTGAAGTTTGCGCAGTCATAAGATGAAATCTTGGCCATGCCCGCATAGCTACTAGTATAACTCGTTTATAGAAGCCCTCCTGTGGCCAGCCGCGTTGGTTCTAGTTGTGAACCACTGCGAATTCTTTGCGGAAAGCCACGACGTCTCCTCCCTCAACGGCCTTATGGATCGTATTTTCATTGCTCAGTCCAAGTATGAGATGGCAGGGCTCGATACGGTTTCTCTTCTTGACTCGGATGATCGACGCGTGAGCAAGTTCGGTTCCTGATATGACCGTCCGCCGTTGACCACCTTCCTCTTTGACCAACGTAAATGCTCGTAAATGCTAACTCTGGAACGAGATATTTCATTGATTCGGTCACCGGCCATCTGCTGCTTGACGTATAGCCATCGACACGTTGTCGCTCCTCATCAGCACCGACTCGTTGCCAGTCATTACCTGTGAGACGCTCGAGGTGGTCAGTTCAAGCGCTTTCAAAGTCACCAAAACGTTCCTTTCCGCCAGGTTCATGGCTTGCACCGTAGTACTCGGAGAAAACGCAGCATGTCAACTCTTGCGCCATGATCTTGCGTGGCAAAATTACAGGCGCAAGACACCAGGCTTGGATGAGCGTCTGGTCCCTGCTGGCTGAATGCACCGGAGTCCGGCATACCACCCATCGTCATCGTCACCGAACCAATCCGTAATTGATACAAGGCAGTCATTGATGGCCACCTTCTTTGGAGTTCTTTCGCCCCTAGAGCCACTCGATCCTCATTTGCTCGCGTAGGGTTCACATCAAAATCAGCCGCATGTCCTGCAGCCTGGTTTACTCGTGTTTCGCAGCATGCTCCCATTGGCACGCTACACACCATCGCCAATTCATCTATTCTGCTCACTTTCGATTCCGAAAGCCCCGTGTGTTTCTTTGCTTCTCACCACTAACACCGAGTCGCTCCCTCCGTGGTCTGTCTTTCTTTCTTATAAAGTACCCCGCACCCACATATGCCCGCCCCCATTCTGCTAGGTCAGAAAGAGGTCTGAGCTATGACTGCTGCATTCGTGTCAAATCCACTGTCTTCTTCATTCAACCCTGGCGTCCGTCCACCCTCAAGAGCTGACCGCGGAGGTGTCGGTGGCATCCCGGGATCCTCCAAGGTCAGTTCCCACTCCAGACTCTTTCAACGTTCGACAGGATAGTGAACGCAGTTGCCTTACTTTGTTCCCTCCCCCTCGATCGACAGAACTATGTCTTGCCAGTACGCTCCGGCTTTTCGGTGCGCGTCTTCAAAGCACCAACGCTTTCTGCTTCCTCCGCCCGTCAGTACTCAACTTCCGGTCAACAGCTATCCACCGTCACTGCAAAAGGTGATATCGACTACAGACCATCGTCGCATCGGGATCCCCGCACATCGGGAGCTCCGATGCGCGATCCACCTCGAAAGCTGGTCAAGGCTCCACCCCCACCGCATGCCCATCCCCACGCCCCAGACGAGCGAGAGAGGGATAGAGACCGTGGCTATCGTGAAGGTCAAAGTCGACGCTTTGGTTTCATCCACGCTGGGCCAGTCCCAGCCACCTATATCTATGAACGCTCCATCGCTTCTACCAAGTCGGATCCTTACCACGACTACTACTACCCCCCGTCGTCGGACAGTACAGCGAGCGACATCGACTCTCTCTTCTCTGCTCAATCGTCAGGCTCGAGCAATAGCAGTGTGGACGACGACTGTCCACCCAGGGGCATGCACCAAGCCGCTCGGTCTCCACCTGAGCGACGACCATCGTATGGCCATGGTGGGCAACGATCCGGGACGCCCTTCCCGGTGGGATATCACACGTGCCCGACTTGTTCGGAGATGAGCAACAGCCCACCACCCCGCTCGGCTAGACCTGATGGAGCATCAACGCATGGATCCCGCCCACTTCCTACACCACCCGTGAGCGCCCGCGTGCGCAAAGACAGCCTCGTGCTCGCAAACGAGCGTTCTGTCCCAATCCCAGCAACACGCCCTCGGCTCCCACAGCTCCGTATCGGAGATCGCCCTGCCTACCCTACTTATGACCAGGACGCTCAACAGAGCGCATGGTCGACAGCAGAGACGGGAGGATACCTCTCTGCATCACCTCCACCCCTGACACGTTCCTCCTCGCTTAAGAGCAGCGGATCCGCGGGGAGCAATTCACACGGAATCGTACCTCCACCTCCAGGATTGAATGTTGGTTGGGAGTACCCTCCAGTCGAGGGTCTGACGATCGATATCACTGAAGAACCTTCACATCGCCAACTTGGCCGCCGCAACTCGGACGGGGATCAAGGACAGATCTTGCCTCCGCGCCCACACCGCGCAAGCACAGCACCCCCACCACGCTCCGTTCGTTGGTGCGAAACCCTGGAATGTCCAAGCCCTATCTTCCCGTCCCAGAGAAGGAAAGGGTGGTTCAACAGACGAGGGTGTGTTTTTCCTTGTCCTGTATAATATCACCTCTATCTGAACGTCGGCTGATATCAAATCCCCCCCTTTTTTTGTCTATCCTGAATCGTCGGCCTCGTGAATTAGGGATCAACTGTGGCGCAACGATGGGTCGTACAAACCGCCACCACCTGGTGAGGTCTACCCTGAAGATCTCGATGACTACCCAGAACCAGACGAGGGCTGGCAAAACGAAGAAGGCGTCCGAATCGACATCAATAGGAGGCTTATACCCAAAGCGCCCCCACGCTCGGTCCTCAAACAGACAAACTACTGCAAAGAAGAAGGCATCGTAGCCGGATACCTCACGAACGGCCCAGCCTCGCCTACGTCGGACGACGAGTGAAACGCGCAAGCACGAGGCCGGGTCTTTTGATTTCCCCTCTTCATTCTTCTTTGACATCATTAACACGATGATCTCCATCTGGACATTGGCCCAAACTCCGAGCGTTTGCATGCATGGCTGAAACGTGTTACGTCTCGGCTTTCCGTATTATTTATACGCGTGGACCCCATCTCGTGACTCGCGCGTGGGTGTCCTGTCGTTTTGCATCAACCTGATTTCATCATCATTGGCACAAGTTTTAGCAGCATCTTTGTTGTAAAAAGTTTATACCCTCACACGTTCCGCATTCCTCACGTCGTTCATTCCTTTCTTTCACGGAGCTGGTATCCTTTGTGTATCATTAGTGGTAGGCTGTTGTACGTTTAGGAGCGATAAGTTACATGCATCATTTCACCCCTGGTGATGAACGCTCTCGAGTCTAGAATCTCGAATGATGGAGGAAAGTGGGGCCCCTTGCGTTCGGATCACGAGACGTTTTCGACCGTCCCCTCGAATCCCCACTAATGATGGTCTTGGCCGTTCTGCTCCAAGGTCCAAGTTCCGCGGCGAGCAAAGCGACCCATGAATCGGGGGCCATGATCACCACTGTGATAAGAAACAATCGATACCCGCAAAGCACTCACTCTCCAGCGGTAGCGACGAGAAGACATGGTGGTCGGAGTTGTCTCCTCTCCGTCTGACGGAAGATCCGGTTGAATTGCTGAACCATTGAGAAGGCGTGAAACCCGTCCGGGCGTAAAATGGCAGGGCTTATGGCTTCACGTCAATAGTAAGACGTAGACGTACATAGGGACCCACTCGGCGTACGTGGATAAGCGGGATGAGGGTGCTCGTCACGTCTCATGCATGTGTGGCGTGCACTGTTGGCACTGCCAATGTCACGGTGAGGCACTCTCATAAGATGGACGGCTAGAAGCCTGGACGATCCCTGAATGTGGGGTCAGATGAGATTGGACGAATGGAGGTGTAAAAGCTTGGATGATCTGGGGTGGTTCCCTGGTGACAAGACACGTAATGTAGGAGCCCCCTTTCTGCGTGAATCTGACGTGGTAAAGTACTTTGTAGGTCGTCAGGGACACTATACATAAGTATGGAGACGCAGTGGACTCGTTCGACTTACTATGCCCTGCTAGGACCTGCGTCCCGTGGAACACCGTGAGACCGTGCTTGCCAAGGGTTGTCGGGTGCGCCAAAAGACCACTCGACCTGCCACTGGACAGTGCAACGTGTCAGAGTCGCAGTGCCGGTCACGGTCTGGCCTGACGGACACTGACCCCGGCTGATTGATTAGATTTCCCTGTGCCACTGATGAATTAATTGAAGGGAGTGTCACAGTGAGGGACTGGACATCGACTCTACCAGTTCCTCTTGAGCTGGTGGTGAGCAAAGCCCACCAACGCAGCGTGACGCTTACCTATGCCAGAAATCCCTAAGCTAGGCGGCAGAGGTGCCAGAGTGCGAGCGTAGTGAGTAAATACGGGACGTACAACACCGAGTTGTGTTTAAATCAATTAAGCCAAGCGATAACAATGGCTTTCGTACGTTTGGATGGATTTCGAGAGCAGTGGTGCGTGTATTTAATCAGAGTCCGGGAGCGTATTCTCTTTTCTGTGATGATTTACACGGTGGATCGACGCTTCGAGGCCTTGAGGGGTGTATACTTAGGTCGAGCGATGCCCCATGACACTAGCGGCTAGGAAGTGCGACAGGCGGGAAGCACCCTTCGCGAACATAAGGGAGGACAAGTCCTAGTGGAGGGTGAACGTTTGAACGACTGTCTTCATCCCGACTCTTGGGTCTGCTTGCGGACTAGTGGTTGAACCAATCACGGTTTCCCACGATGCTCCTTCCTCGACGCATCTTCATCACTTTGCTAGCACTGTCTTCCTACCTAAGGGGGAGACTACACTTTGGGCTACCTGGGCAAAGTCTGGCAGACTACCTGTGCGTTCACGCGGTGTAGTGGATTTGAACCGGGTCACTGCACAAGTGACCCCAAGAGTGCGAGAAACGAGCTCACGACCCGCTGTTGACATTTCGTTTCCAAGACAGAAGGACAACAACGTCTGAAGTGCGCGAGACTTCCGGGAAGATATCCCAAGAAACGAACTAGGCGCGTGATTGAGGTCAACATATTGTCAATGTATGTATGAACAATTGTCATGTGCACGGAGATATGCTCCAGAACGCATCGTGACTGAGTACTGAGTATTAATGATTGTCCAGAACCCGAGCCAGCAGCGCTTTCTCCCAGCAAGTTCCCCCTCCCCACCAGCGTACGGTGCAATAAGCAAAGAAGCACAACATCACATCAATTCAAGCAACTCGGAGCTTGGCTTGAAGCCCGAAGGCCGTACAGATACACGAGGAATCAAGATACTGTGCTGGGGAGGTCCTTTTGCCCGTAACCACCTTCTTCCCTTCCCTCTCTCTGTCCCCCGCGTACACGCGACGGTGAGTGGACTGTATGTGAGAACATCGTCGATACTCAACGCTCGTAGGTCTGACGCTGCTTCCTTCAAGAACACCATTTCCCCAATCAATCCATTTCATTCCCCACCTCCTCCCGCTCGTCCAGCCCACTGCCATGTCTGAGATCAACGAGGAAATTTCTCGCCAGCGTGCTGAGTTAGCACTTCTCCCGCAAAGTCATCCTGACATGGCCAGGTCACTCGAGAGCCTCGCAGATGCTCTGCAGACTCGGTACGAAGAGCTGGGGGAGATACCCGACCTCGATGAAGCGATCACCCTCCACCGTAATACATTGGTGTTTCGTCCAGATGGACACCCTGATCGGTCCACGTCATTGAACAACCTCGCAGATGCCCTGCAGACTCGGTTTGAGGACCTAGGGGGGATACCCAATCTCGATGAGGCAATCACCCTCCACCGCGATGCATTGGCGCTTCGTCCGGACGGACATCCCGGACGATCCACATCATTAAACAACCTTGCAAGTGCCCTCAAGGCTCGGTTCCAGGAGCTGGGGGGGATTTTTGACCTGGACGAGGCAATTCCCCTTCACCGCAATGCATTGGCACTTCGTCCGGACGGACATCCCAAACGACCCACGTCGTTAAACAACCTCGCAAGTGCCCTCAAGGCTCGGTTCAAGGAGCTGGGGGGGATACCCGACCTCGATGAGGCGATCACCCTCCATCGCAATGCATTGGCACTTTGTCCGGATGGACATCCCAACCGGTCCTCGACATTGAACAACCTTGCAGATGACCTCCAGACTCGATTCGAGCAGGTGGGGGGGATGTCTGACCTGGATGAGGTGATCCTCTTCCACCGTGATGCATTGGCGCTTCGTCCGGACGGACATCCCGGACGATCCACATCATTAAACAACCTTGCAAGTGCCCTCAAGGCTCGGTTCCAGGAGCTGGGGGGGATTTTTGACCTGGATGAGGCGATTCCCCTTCACCGCAATGCATTGACACTTCGTCCGGACGGACATCCCAAACGACCCACGTCGTTAAACAACCTCGCAAGTGCCCTCAAGGCTCGGTTCCAGGAGCTGGGGGGGATGTCCGACCTCGATGAGGCGATCACCCTCCATCGCAATGCATTGGCACTTTGTCCGGACGGACATCCCAACCGGTCCTCGACATTGAACAACCTTGCAGATGACCTCCAGACTCGATTCGAGCAGGCGGGGGGGATGTCTGACCTGGATGAGGTGATCCTCCTCCACCGTGATGCATTGGCGCTTCGTCCGGACGGACATCCCGGACGATCCACATCATTAAACAACCTTGCAAGTGCCCTCAAGGCTCGGTTCCAGGAGTTGGGGGGGATTTTTGACCTGGATGAGGCAATTCCCCTTCACCGCAATGCATTGGCACTTCGTTCGGACGGACATCCTGGACGAGCCACGTCATTAAACAATCTTGCAAGTGCCCTCAAGGCTCGGTTCCAGGAGCTGGGGGGGATGTCTGACCTCGATGAGGCAATCTCCCTCCACCGCAATGCATTGGCACTTTGTCCGGACGGACATCCCAACCGGTCCTCGACATTGAACAACCTTGCAGATGACCTCCAGACTCGATTCGAGCAGGTGGGTGGGTTGTCTGACCTGGGCGAGGCGATCTCCCTCCACCGTAATGCATTGCCACTTCGTCCGGACGGAGATCCTGGACGATCCACGTCATTAAACAACCTTGCAAGTGCCCTCCAGACTCGGTTCGAGAAGCTGGGGGGGTTGTCTGACCTGGATGAGGCGATCTCCCTCCACTACAATGCATTGGCACTTCGTCCGGACGGACATCCCGAGCGATCTTCATCAGTGCATGGTGTTGCATCTTGTTTGCTTGAGCACCCTCAGGACTCCGAGACGAATAGGGAACAAGCATTCAATCTTTATTCCACACTCTCGAATGTGTCGCAATTGGTAACCTCAGCTGACCTTCCTGCTGCCCGAGCATGGGTTCGCGCGGCTGAAGAACTTGGACACCGTACGACACTCTCCGCCTATCAAACGTCACTCCGCATCCTTACTACTCATCTCGCTGCTCTCCCGTGTTTACCTCAGCACCTCACTGTTCTAAAGGATCGCATGTCCTCCCTCGCAATGGACGCATTTTCAGCTTCCATCCGTCATGGCACACTCATCGGTGCGGTCGAGCTCCTCGAACAGGGCCGTGGGGTCTTTTGGAGCCAGCTTACTCGCCTCCGTTCCCCTGTCGACGAGGTCATCGTTTCTGGAGACAATGGAAAGGTGTTGGGAGAAAGGTTCATGTCAGTTTCTCGTACACTTCGCAACATTCTTGATTCCAACCCTCAAGATGATCGGGCGTGGCACCTTACCAACGAATTGCGAGAGATAGTGGACGACATTCGCCAGCTACCTGGCCATTCACGTTTCCTCCTCTCTCCACAATTCTCCGCCCTTCAAACGGCTGCGAGTGACGGACCTGTCATCATCGTCAACGCCAGCCGGTATGGCTGCGACGCAATCATCGTTTTTCACGATAGAGAGCCCATCCACGTTCCTCTTCGAATCCAGAAACTACACGTCAAGGACTGGTCGGTGGATCTCGGCAAGATCACGAAGAAGGGCAAAAATCAAGACGTGCAAACAGAGCTGGTCGTGCTTTTACGCGAACTCTGGGATGAGGTTGTTTCCCCGATTGTTCAGGTCCTCGATGAATTCTGTCCTCGTCGGTCAAGGATTTGGTGGTTGCCCACTGCCGAGTTTTCTCTCCTCCCTCTTCACGCCGCCGGGGAATACAGGCGGAACAAACCGCAATTCTCTGATCTCTACATCTCGTCTTACACCCCAACCTTGACTGCTCTCATTCGCTCTCGACGACCATTGGAATCTATCACACGAACACCGCGTTTCGTTGCAGTGGGGATTGCAGAGACTCCGGGACAATCTACGCTCGCGCAAGTCCATGCTGAGCTCGTCAGCATCAGGGAATCTGTCGCCGCTCACGCGACATTCACGTGCATCGAAGGCCAGGAAGCCCAAGTCGGCAGGGTTGGCCTAGAACTCCAACAGTGTGAATTCGTCCACTTTGCCTGCCATGGGATCCCGATGCCCGAACTACCTTTTGAGTCTGGCTTCGCACTCGGTGACGGACTTCTGAAGATTCAACATATCATCCAGAACGACTTGCAACACTCCCGACTTGCCACCCTGTCCGCCTGTCATGCCACTGTCGGATACAAGGACAGTCCGGACGAGGCCATCCATCTAGCTGCAGCGATGCAGTTTGTCGGTTTCCGTTCTGTCGTCGGGACGATGTGGGCGGTGGGGGATGCTGAAGCGAAGGAGATCATGGCGGAATTCTATCGGATCATGGTGGACAAGTCTGGACATCATGGTCTAGATCATACCCGTGCTGCGTTCGCGTTGCACAAGGCACTGAGGACTGTGAGGCTGTCGCTTTATCAGCGAATCTTGTTCGTGCACATCGGCGCGTAGTCTCGTTTGGTGATCATGTTGCTCCCTCTATGTACCACTAGCTATTAATATTTATTTTCGAGCATTTTGCTATGCGAAAGTTTTCTTTCTCTCGAATGTGAACATGTCTCATGGATATCGGAGAAAGGCAACAGATTTCAGGAAAACTAGTACATGGTACATACGGGGGGTCATTTGGTTATGTGGTCGTATCCACCTTCAATTGGAAAGCCATTGCGTTGCGGTCCGCTGGTTAGTCGTCCTGGAAGAAAATACCGTCAATCTCTAGCGGATGGAATGAAGAGTTGACGCGATGCTCACCACAGCAATTGTATCCTCCTCGCCATCCTCATCGAGAGGGTCCCAGGGCGTAGACGCATCATGCCAGCTGGGTTGTGGGTTAGTCTATAAACCGAGATCTGAGCATGAGAGCAGAATGTACTGACAGGTCGTCGCCTTCGGGAGGCTTCCCATAGTCTCGGAACCTAGGCATGTCAGGCCGGTTTCGGTGCTTTAGCGTGTATAGAGGAGTGAAGGGAAAATCGCTATCTTTCCCACACGCTTCGCGAGACTCGGAGAGATCGGACTGCACTTCGGACTGCCAGTCGAACCCCAAACCGCCAGCCACGGTGGCACCGGGAACGTGCGCAGGGGCCCTCGCCACCAGCTGGAGAGAAACGCTCCCTTCGTCTGAGTTACCAAACCTTGTCAGCGGACGTGTAAAGAATATGGAATGACGAGGCGCTTACTCTTCTTTGAGAGATGCATCGTATATGCAGGACACATGTACACCTGGGTGACCAGGGATTTATCCTTGAGCAGCGGTATGTTGTAGAGATGTTTCAGCACCACATCCGGAGGAAGATAGCTGATCCGAGAGCGATACATGGCGAGGATAGCACTCCTTTTACCCTCCTTGAATGTCCCCTTTATATTGAAGGCTACATGCCTGCCACCCTCGATGTTCCTGTCATACACCAAGTGCCAGTGAGTAATAGCGATCTCGTAAAGAACACACGAGGGCGTACACTTCTGGTCCCACTTCAACGTTCGCCTTCGAGAAACCACTTGAGGCGAGAATGTATTTCTCCTCGAGTGGTCCATCAACGGGCCTGCAATTCGCCAAGGTGAGCCCTACGCCTGCTTTGTCTAGCTCTCTCTGGATTTCGGAATTATCGTAGATATTCCCGTCGACCCGGAGTTCGCCCGTTTTCTTGTCGATGGTGCCGTATGTTCCAACCTAGACAGGGCAAGTTCTGTGTTCAGGAATAGAGCATGCATCCCAGTAACTTGGACACCAACTGTGATAGAGCGTGGGGGATCCCCGGGCCAGTTGGTCCAGTTGGAGGACGTTTGGTAGATGAGATCGACAAACTTTCGTCGAAGTTGACGTTGATCCATGGGCTTTGACTGGGATCAATGGCACAAGTCAAAGAAGGAGCGCAAATACATATCCCCCGGCGTCTATCGCTAGATCGTGGAAGACGCACCGATCTGGGTCGTAGATGCTGTGGTAGTCGTCCCTGTCGTAATTAGTCCTCAATTTCCGCCCTCAAGTTCTCGGTGGATCCGAATCCTCTCAACTCTTGCAGGTTTTTGCTTTCAGCGAAATTGTTCCTTGACGACTTCTTCAAGTTGAGCATTCGAGCTCCTGCCAGGGCTTCGATGTCGAACACTAGGTCTAACTCGAAGTCATTTAAGCCGAGAATCCGCGAACCTGCTGGCAAGCCTACTATGGCGAAAGCCAGTGGGATGATGGAGTAACAAGTCCAGCATATACATATACACTGCTTTGCCTTCTTCTTTATCGAATCTATATCTCTACGTCGCAGTAAATGTCGAAAGATGTACCAGTAGACTTCAACGAGCTAACCTGCGTTGCGCACAACGTCCGTTGTAGCCCCTACATCCCCATCTAGATCACAAGCATCACCACCGCACCCTCCATCAGCGTTTTTGATCAGCTCCCCCCGCGTTTTTGTAAGACTCCTCCTAAAACAGCCACGGTCCCACTACACCACACAATCAGCACCCCGCCTCAACGCCGCCACCACCACCACCAACAATCCAAAAAAATCAGCACTCACCTCTTCCCCTCACCCCCTCCGGCCTAATCTGCAAACAACTCTGATGTATCAAATTCAACGCCTTGATCGCATCCCTCGCCTGAATGACACACGAGATATTGATCTCGCTCGCGCCTTGACTGATCATCTCGATGTTGACGTTCCCTTGAGCGAGCGTTTGAAACATCCGGCCTGACATGCCTACTAATTTGCGCATCTGCTTGCCGACGAGCGAGAGGATCGTCATGTCGTTGTGGATGGAGACCTAGAGATACGGTTTCTTGTCAGTCAGAAGATCGAGAATCGAGAATCGAGGATCGGGGATGGGGAACTGGAACTCACCGATCCAGACTTTTGAAGTTCAGCTACCAACCGATCCATAATCTTCCTCGACAAGGTATCCTCGATCGCCATACTAACATGCACCTCGCTCGTGCTAATCAAATCAACCACCACCCCAAACCGATCCAACGTCCCAAATATCCTCGCCAAAAAACCATGCGAGACGCTCTTCCGATTCGAGTTCACGTTCAGAACGACGATACGTTCTTTTATGGTGACCGCGGTGGGTAAGCGATTGCTTTGTTGTATGCTTTCGGGGGAGGTGGTGATCGAGAGACTGCCTGTCATGTTGCCAGCTGGGGCGACGGTATCCGCGTTGGATTCGTCACCATCACCGATGACTTCGTCGGGATCTGGGTGAATGACCGTTCCGCCACCCCGAGGATTCTCCACGTTCTTTATCCTGATGGGTATTTTTCTACGAATAGCCTAGACGGAAACAAACGTTAGCAAGGGACCTGAGTCTGAGACGGTAGAACGACCATGAAATAGAACCCGGACGAACCTGTTCCATGGTGAACGGATGAACGACTTCACTTCCGTAATATGTCAGCTCCGCGGCTTCGTCTGGCGATATCATTGGTATGAGCCGTGCGGTTGGTACTTTTCTTGGGTCGGCAGTGAATATCCCATCCACTTCTTTCCATATCTGAAGTTCGGACGCTTCGAGGCCAACAGCAAGCAGCGCCGACAGCAGATCCGTGTAACCTCTGCCAACCTGACGCAATAACGACCCCGGTACGGGACCAAAGAACCCTAAACAGAAACACGGATTGAATGAGCGGGATGGAGAGACGAGACGAGACATGGAACGACGAGACGTACCAGTGACGACGGGAACTCTTGGGGCACATTGTTTGATGCGTTCTCCAACAGCAGCAGCCACGCCATCATAAAACGATTGATCCAAGGAACCCTCTACGTTCCCGAGATCACCGTCATCTGGAACGGGTACGATATCTTCCAATGAAACATACTCGGCATCTATGCCCTGCGTGAGATAAATATACCGCGTGAGTCCTGTTATCCCATTCGTGCATCGCTATGATGGGTTAAGGATACGTACCTGATCTCGAAGAATGGCCGTCACGAGTTTACATCCTAACTGTTCGCCAAAACCAACGATGCTGTCTCGCGACCGAGGGGATATCTCATCGATCACCTATCATATCCATCACAACAAAGCAAAGCCGTGAGCTCCCACACTGTTTCACGCAAAAGCAATGAACACTCACTTGAGCAGCATATAAAAATGCACGAAGCCAATCACAATCACGTTCTATCTCCGCTTCGATCTCTCGAAGGATCTCCGGCGTCTGAATGGACGCTCTGGCTGCGCTAAGATGTTCAGCACGAATGACATCAACGGTGGAGCTGAATTCGGGAACGTTTTGTTCGGATCGAGTTGAGGTGAACGGGGTGAGTGGGGCGAATGCAGACGTTGGGGATGAGCTGCGCGTGCGAGGGGATGAGACCTCGGACGGTCGACCAAACATGCCATTCGTGAGAGGGGTCATCGTTCCGGACCGAGAATGTATTTTGTTACGTGGTCGTTGTTTGGCTTCGGAAGCAGCTTTGAGTAATAGGTTGGTCGTTCCGAGTGCTTTGGTGGACCCAGACCGAGCTGAGCAGACGACGGCGACTTTGTGTTGATCAATGTAGTTCCTACACCCGAGCGGTCGGTGTTTGATGAGCAGACGGGATGAAGTGGACTTACGAGACGATATCCCTTGCAATCTGGACAGCAAACTTGCCGACGCTGGTACCTCCAAACTTTTGAACGAGCCATCGTGCGTCTGGATCGACAGTGTTCTGGTGCAAGTTCGGTGGTGTCGAAGGTGGGGAAGTGGATGATCCCGAGCTGGAGTCCACGTCTGATTCCGACATCGTGAAGTGAGTTGAAGGTCGAAGCTTCGTGAAGATTAGATTCTAGCAATCTCGAGTAGGTGAGCAGATCCCAAGTCACAGATATGCTCAACAATGTTTTTGACTTTTGGCTCACGACACAAATCCTGGAATATGTGCAGTCAGTCGATGTTGGTAATAAAAACTGTAGATTCAAAAGTCAATGTAAAAACTCGACCTCGAAGTGACTCATTGACCCGCTGTCAGTATGACCCCAGACACCTCTGGACAGCCGAACCCAGGATGCGCATTCGATCAGTACAATGTCGGCTTCACCCACCACTGTCAAGTCCAGGCATGAAAAATTAACAGGAAACTAATCGCCCCAGCCGATGAGGGAAAACTTAGCCCTCGACTCGGGACATTAGGATTAGGTGAACCAATGTCATCAAGCCGAAACTTGCCAATGACATCACCGAAACTTACAGTGAACTCAGGCTTCCCTCTGGCTCAAGCAGTGAGTCTAGATATCCAGACTTTCATAAACTGAAGATGATTTGCTCTAGGTCGTGAAATAACAACGTCAACCGCATAGTACGCACATGCCCTGCCGGACGGTGTCTCCATCCCCACAACTTATATGAATCGAGCAATCAAATGCATGGATGATACACGTACGCTACAAACCAACGAACGGACAGCGTCAGTCGACGCTTCGACGAGTGTCAGGGAAACACTGACCACGACTCGACCCCAAGTCAAGCGCAAATCAAGTATGGCGTCCTGTGATGCGGAGCGCCCAACGGTACGCACACCCACGGTGGGCAACAAGGCCCCCTCCAGCCCGCCGGCCAGTCGCAGAGACCCCCTCTGTGTTGGCACATATGATGGTCGTCAGGGGTGACGAGCATTGATTGCTCGATGTTTGAGCTACTGATATCACCAATAGGTGAGCCAGCGGCAAGAGCGAAGAGTGACGACAGGGATAATATCAGGGTGAGATACATGACTTGTAAGTGGGAGTAGCCCGCGGCGAAATGGTGTCTTTGACCGCCCTCGAACCGATCTCGACACTTATGGCAGGCGCTGAGCTTGACTGCGCCCAATACCACCCGATATGGGAGCGTAGGGTTCTCAAGTAGCGAGTTGTAGGTGTACGCGTGGTGGCTCATGAAGACTGATTCCAGATCCGAAACCGAGGTCTACATTTCATCTCACCAGTGCTCATCCAGAACCTAATTATAAAGAAGAGTGAGAACGACGGTATGGGCGCGACAGTACTGGCAACAATTTGTTCTGAAAAGAAAGATGCTCCAAAACAAAACAGCGTAAGAAAACAATGGTGCAGCCTCAGCTTGTGTATACCGTGCGGCGTGAGTAGACGGAAATACATCCAGGCAATATAATAGACCGCATGGACGTAACGAAACCTACAGTTCCAAAATGATTGTCAGCCTTCAAGAGACAGTCAGTTGAGAACTCGACCCACTGCTATGACCGTCATCGGGCGCAGACTAGGTACGGCGTTTTGTGCGCACTCATGGGTGTGCACAAGAGACCCGGACAGCACGGTCCCCTAGATCCAGCTGGCCAGTCGCAGAGTGTTCCTTCGACGTAGCATTGCTGAGAGTCGCTCAACTCGTCCTGTGGACTGACGAGCGTCAATTGCTCCGTGTTGCGGCTGACAGCCGCTAAAGGGGAAGAGGCGACGAGGGCGAAGAGCGACGCCGCGAATAATGTCACTGTAAGGCGCATGACAGAGAAGAGCAAGCGACGGAGGTTTGCCGTTGAACGTTGAACTTTGTTGTTGACTCGTTCGTTCCCAAGAGCGGGCTTCTCGCTGGTGCAGTGGCTTCAAGTGTAGTTCAAACTCCGCGTCTCGAGACCTCGTCTCATTCGATACCCTGTTCCGGTGCTCGCTGATTGGTGGTAATAACCTTGGTCGGCGCAGTGGAGAAAAGGGGATGCCTTTTGTATCTAGTTTCCAGCTATTGGGCAATGATCAATTTGACTGATCGACTGTGCTCGACGGGCCGGCAAAGGCTGCACTGCCACTGTCGGAAATAAACACAGGATGGATAGGGGTGCAAGGGCTTCCAACTCACCATCAAACATGCGGAATCGAGAGCCTACACCACTTCCCCCAAATCCCTTTGCAGAAGGTGCATTGCAGGCTGCTTATCAACGCTGCCTTGCCCTGGAGACTGCAACCTCTCATCAAACTGGTCCTCCTTTCTCCCCCAAGGCTCCTCCTCCCATCATATATGCTCGTTTTCTTGGCCACCTGTTGTACTTGGCTCCCACTAGCACAGCCCAAGAACAACTCCAGCAGGAGATCATGGCAGCTACATATAATTTCCAGCTCCTTAGACTTGGCAAGAAATACATGACCAATTCTCTCTATGCCTGTAAGTCAACACTTTCATTCTCTCAAGGTGTTCATTTCATCAACTTGATCTTGAAGTTCGACATGAAAGCACACCAGAAGCAATGAGCGAGGAGGATGAGGAAGCTAATCCATCAGAGTCCATTGTAGAACATGTGTTTGGGTCTACAAAGTATCGGAAAGATGTATAGTTTCAATCAAGCTTTTGTAATCACCTCACTAACACTGAACTAGGTATTACTTCGCAGCAATTATCACTGTTCAATAACTGACCAACTTGATTGTGATCATGGTGGCTACACATATGTAGTACCTGCACATATCATTCCCATTCAATGTTTCCATTCAACAAGCCTATGGGAAAACATCCTGAAGTTTACTGATCCCAATGCCATTGGAGATTTAAAAGGCAGTAACATTCATTGTTTGGAGAATCTCATTGCAATGACCCCACGATTATATGCTTATTTTGCTCATCTTTACATGTGGTTTGAGCCTATTGAAGTATTTATTTTGATGAGATTTTATCTCTGTTCAATATACTGATTAACATTTATACCAGGGTCAATTGAACACATACAGTGTTCATTTAGCTTGGGAAAAGCTAACAACAGGGAAGGGTCCCGACAAAATTCCTGAAGTTGTGACTTTCTCCACATCAACAAACCTCCCACTTCCTAACAGTGCATATATTGCACTTCATGCACTTTGCTGCAAGGTTACACTGATGTCTGGGGCACTGGAATATATTGAATGGATTGAGAATCCATATGCTAGGGGAGGATCATGAGATAGGTGAAATCCAGATGGTGTCTTATTTCTAACACATTGGCTGAGACATTGTTAGTTAGACTATACAACTTGAATATATAAGATGTTGACTACTTAGCCCCATTCTTGACTGCTCTATCATGCACCAGATAACCAGCACCTTTGGAATTTGGTGCACAACACTAGCCATGAAGGCCAGGAACCCTCAGCCATACCCGACGAAACAGAATTTCAGCAACAACTTGGAGGGCCAACAGACTAGTTGGCATTTGCCCCAAATGATGGTGATTGGCTTCAGTTGTGCCTATATCCCTGTAGATCACGATACGCGCATGATCGTGCTGAGCCCGTTTACACATCGAACTGACCGTACGGAGATTGTCCACAACTCCGACACCTTGGAAAAGACAAGAATAATAACTGCGGACGAACCACCATCGCGGGAATGGATTCCAAGGCCGGAACTAAGCTTTTATGGGAATGACGTGCGTGTCCTCGCACACGGCACTACCATACTAAATGAGGCATTCGGATGCCACGGAACTGATTCAGGACTGAATGCACGCACCGATGATCATCGGAACTCTAGGTTCCCCTGACTCGCCATATGATTCAGGTGCAGTTAGAACTGCATCGCGTTAGGATGGGGAAGTTCAATAAGTTGGATCATCAATGGAGAGAAGAACCTGTATGAGATAATCAGCATCCTCGTCCCTCCCCTTACGCGTGGCAAGTTACGAGACCATGCACGGAATCGAACAGCAGATAATACCCCAAGTTCGTTCCTGGGATCGTCAAGCTGTATGGAGGAACTTGATGTCGTCGACTCCGGGCCGAAAAAGATAGAAAAGTAAACACTGGTTAAGAAACAGGTAGCCGTGTATGTCAACTGTACCTTGCAGGCACGAAATATAGTGACCGGGATTAGAGCGCCAGCTCCAAAGAGTTGGACCTGAGCGCATTGTACTGCGCATCGCGTTTCCCCAATAAGCTTCAATGGATTCGCTCGAAGGAGGCAGCGGCCATGAGCCTGTTCCTGCTCGCGACTTGCCGTAGCGAGCAAAGTAAATTCGGAGATACGGTCGAATGTAAGCACAGCAACGCATTAGTGGTGTTGCAAACCACAGTCGCGCAGCTCAGCGTTCCAAAGAAGCTCCGGCTACCCACGTCCAGGGATGGGAGAAATGCAGTGGTGAGTTGAGTTGGAGCATGGGTCGACTTCGCGCGACCGGTACCGTGAACGGATGGCAAGAAGCCGGAGTGAGCGAATTGAATAGCAGGATGGGAAGCTGTTCGGAGGCCTTTTAGTAGTATGAAAACACGAGGCGGCGCTGGTATGGGGCGTGCCTTAGAATTCTGCCTCGCATTTTGGGAAAGGACAGGAAAGGATCTATTATGAGGACAAATCAGGCACGGTCAAGTCCTGAGGTGGAGTTTGGTCGGGGAACGTACTGACAGGGAGGAGACGGAAGTGAGAGGAGCACAGAGAGTGGGTTGAGGTGGGTGTGGTATCGGAATGGAATGGAATGGGTTATGAACGAGGGGTCATGATGTATGATACTGCGAGTCTCCAAGCCAACCCCAACTTGAAGTGCCCCAAGTATATGACAGTGTGATTGACTCCGGTCTGCTCGTGGCGGCGTCAAGGAGAGACTTAAATTGGAGAGTGCAGGTCCGTGCCTGACCCTTCGCTACAGTGTCGTCGACTCCCTCGATTGACCGTCTCAGCTGCCGACTCACCATCAGTCCCAGTCCTATCCCCCTCCTCCCCTCACCGTCTTCCACAGCGAGAAATGCCCTCAGGAAACTTCAAGTCCAATAACGACTATGACCCACTCGACGAACTTCTCAAACCACCTCCGAACGAGACAGAGGAGGATCGCGTTATCAGACTCGCTCAGGAGGCAGAAGCAAGACGAATAAGCCATCAAATCGACGAGTCTATCAAGGCAGAAAGACAACAACAGAAGAAGAAGAACGCAGTCAGGCTACTCCTCCTCGGTCAGAGCGAGTCAGGCATGTACTCCTCCCAATCAACCTCTCTGGACTCACTGACGACCGTCCATGACTCACCAGGCAAATCTACCACACTCAGACGTCAGTCTTACCCCGACCGTCCTCCACGCTGGACTGACACACCCCTTGCAGACTTTCAGAGATTGTATACCCCAACAGCATTCCGCGAAGAACGCATCCTATGGCGTAGCGTCATTCAACTCAACATCGTTCGCTCAGTACGGACTATCATGGAAGCTCTATCAGGTGTACGTCTCCCTCCCGTCGATAGTGGAGGTGAAGACAGCGACGAAGATACCCCATATATCCCTCACGAACTCGACATGCTCAAAATGCGTCTCACACCTCTCCGTCACATCGAGGCTTTGCTCATCGCCAAACTAATACCACCAAGCGAAGACGAAGCAGCCTCCGTTGTCGGAAGCTCATACCAATCACATCGGAGTCGAAGGCCAGAGCGCTCATGGCGGTCACAAGAAGTCTTTGTTCGACCAGGAGCTACTTGGAAGGGTGCACTCGCTAAAACTCGTAGGGACGGCCGCCCGACTTCGCTAGGTGACACCGGAATGGCTACCCGAGATGAAGCACAAGAAGTCCTACACACGTGCACCGACGATATTCTAGCACTCTGGAACAACAAGTTTGTGCGCGAAGTACTACGGAGACGCAAGGTTAGATTGGAGGAACTTCCTGGATTGTACGCAGTTCAATATCTCAGACTCTGCGACTTCCCGTTGACCGCCCTCTTAGTTTCTTGAACGATCTGGATCGTGTAACAGCACTCAACTATATCCCGTCAGATGGTACGCATTTCGCTTGACATACGCTGGTATCGGCTATCTCAACTCCGTCACACAGACGACGTTCTACGAGCTCGTCTGAAAACGGTTGGTGTATCAGAATACAGATGTCACATGGAGGCTGCAGCTGGGCGCGAGCAAGGTACCGAATGGCGAATAGTCGACGTGGGAGGTTCTCGATCCCAGGTACGAGTTCTCGTGCCCCTTGACATGGTTGCGTCTAAGTCCCTCGTTCCCGATCTAGCGAGGTGAGATATTCTGATCGCCGCTGAACGCACTTACTCATAGTCTCAGCGACGTGGGTGCCATTCTTTGACGATGGTAAGCTGCACATGTTTACCTCGTGGTCGTGTCTAATGTTTGCATTACTTTAGTGGACGCCATCATATTCCTCGCACCAATATCTGGCTTTGACCAAGTTCTTGCTGAGGACCGCACCGTGAACAGACTGGCAAGGGTCTTCCTCACTCCTTTGACCCCACTCTGACTGTCACTATCCTTCCCCACAGGAGGACAGCGTCCTACTTTGGAAAGCCATCTGCTCGAATAAACTCCTCGCGAACGTCGATCTCGTCCTTTTCCTAAATAAATGCGATATCCTCGATGCAAAGCTCAACTCAGGTATCCGCCTAGCCAAATACGTCCGCAGTTACGGTGATCGTCCAAATGATTTGGAGACGGCATCAAAATGTTTGTTGTTCTATTCCCGGAAAAAAACACATTGAGTGATATGTTTGAATAACAGACTTTAGGAGCAAGTTCAACGCTATTCATCGGGAATATTCGCCTCTACCTCGGAAGTTCTACGGTTTTTGTACGTCTGTTACGGTGAGTCGGGGTACTGACCAGCGACGCCTGTGAGCTGAGATTCTCTCTCTGCAGGATACCACCACTACTGCCGGTATCTTGGCGAGCGGTAAGAAGTCTCACGTGTGGGAAGTTGTGTGTATGCTCATTCTATCGATCAGTGCGAGACATGGTGGTCCGAAGACACCTGAAACAGTCTAAACTTTTGTAGAACCCTGTCACGAGACCTTGTTGGTAAAGCAACGATCACCTACGTCTGCGGCGGCCTCCATCTGATCGTTCCTTTCTCTCAGGAACCACCATGTAGATCCCCTCTCTCACAGCCCACCAAACATGAACCCACCGAGTCGCCCACGGGACCTTTTTTTTACCCTTTTTGTTGAAAGCCATGTGATTCCCGAATCCCTACTACCCCCGGCATCTCTCGGTCGCTCGCCAACTCACGAATTTACGTCCATCTTTTCATGAATCCACATGCGTTCTTCGTCCCTCACTTCCGGCTGTACATGTTCGCTCCACCAGGCCTGCGAACCCTGGTCGGGCAACGTTTTCCCTTTCCCATGTACGTCATACCTGTACAGCTTTTTCACGTGGACCCGCCCACACCACGAGTCGACCTGTGTTCATGCCTCCATCTTCTCTTTTTGTTTTCTCCCTTGTGCTCCATCTTAACCATTATCCATACTCTCGCTTTCTGCAATGGATCTAGATGCATCTCCCCGTGTTTTTAACGATATATGGAATTTTCTTTTCCTCTTATTTTTTTTTTTTTTTTATATAGCTTTGCATCTCGATCGCCAATCTCTATCCCCCTCTCCCTTGCCTTCTTCTCTATCCCTCTTCCCTCTTCCATGCACGGTTACGACACGCACGTATCCTTCATGGTATCCACCCACCGCTTTCCTCCCATTTTCTTCCCCTCTTCTTTCCTTTTCCATCTGATTTTTGTTGACCAGCTTGTACTATCTATTGGTGTATTTTGCATATGCGTATACCATGTAGGATATATCCACAAATCTGTCTGTACCTGCCTAAAAACCTCTGTGTGGATCCATCACCCATCCATCGATGCCCTCCTCGACCTTGCATTCCCACTCTCACTCCCTCGCTAGCCTGAGATCGTTCGCACTCCAACTCGCACTCGCACTCACAATGAGATGGCCCGACACTCGCGCTTGAGCCACGCTAGCGCGCGCTCGTCCTTGCCCTCCAACAGCGGTGCCACTTTCGATTCCACCTCGGCGTGATACTTGTTTAACCACGTCTTTTCTTCGGCCGTCAGGAGTGATAGGTCGACCAGGCTCGTTTGGATCGGGCACTGGTGTGTGTGTGTGGTTAGCTCCGAACGAGGAGGGGGAGGGGGGAAGATAAGAGAAGGGGGATGGGAAAGAGGAAAGGCAAAAGGGGAGAAGGAGGACGGAGAGGGAGGGAGGGAGGGAGGGATGGGGTACTGACCATAGTAACCCGCTCGAATCCGAGGTATGGCTTATTTCCAAAGTTATTTCGCGTCTTTACTTCACGAACGACGACGACGTTTTCGATGCGGATACCCCACCGTCCGTCGGCATAGTATCCCGGCTCTGATGGAATGACGAAGAGGAACCAACCGTCGAGTTGTCAAGGGCAAGAATTAGAATCAATCGACAATCGACAATCGGGGGGGGGGGGGGGGGGTTGCTCACCGTTGGAGAGTGTCATCCCGGCTTTCAGAGGTGTGTTGTTGTATCCTGTGAGGCCAGTGCAACAAGCTCAGTTTTGGGGTGTATGAGATGGTTCGTGCACGATGGTTTTCCTTACCGATGCGGATACCGATGCCCTGGGGACCTTTTTCGGACGATGGAGTGAGCATCTCATCTGTGCCGTTCGTGCGTTGAAGAACATACCTTCGTGCACGTTCAGGAAGTGACCCACTCCGTGACCAGTGCCATGTCTGTATGAAATCCATACAATGAACCCAAACCATGCCAGACACGAGGACCAACAAACCTGTAATCTGCACCATGAACACCCATGAGCGAACTCTCGCCACGCCATAAGCGCAGCACCAAACTCACCGAGACCATCTTGCCACAACGCCCTCCTCGCCCATGAATCTCTACCTTGGTGTCAGCGCGCCACAAAGTCGAAACGACAACACTTCACACACATGACGTATCCTGTGAGACATGATAGAAGTTAGAGATGGGGTGTTGCCAAGGATAGACGAAGGGGACCTTACCAGTTGTTCCAGTGGGGACAATGGCAGTGTCGATGGCGATGTGACCTTGAAGAACACGCGTGAAGGCGCGCTTTTCCTCTTCAGAGGGTGCGCCAAAGTGCTGTGGAGTTCTTGTATCATTGACTCGGGTGCATGATGAAGCTCTTACCCATGTTCGAGTGACATCAGTTGTACCGTCGAGGTATTGTCCTGTAAAAGCGAATGGATGAGTGCCAAACCATCAACTGGGCGAGTTTATTCATACCTCCGGAGTCACAGAGATAGATCTTGACATGAACGTTAGTTGATGGAACAACATTGCTAAGGGACAATTACCTGATCCTTGGTTATCGTTGCGCAGTTCTGAGGGTCCGGCGAGTAATGAATAATAGCTATGGCAAGTTGTAAACATCCAAATCGCATTTGCGATGTTACCTCACAACTAACCTGCGTTTGAACCTGAGGACGAGATGGTTGTGAAAGACAAACCACGGAACAAATCAAGTTTACTGCCAAGAAGATCAATTTACGAGTCGATCACAAAAGATAACTCCAACCGCTCACGATCTGAATTGTTCGAGCTTGTCCGATCCTTGGCTCTCGTTCAGAACGACCCCAGCATTGAGTTGCTCTTCGAGCCATGAAAAGTACTGAGCTAGTGCAGCACCATCACGGATATGACTTTGTCGGAAGCCTTCGATTTCGGTGCTGTTTTTGATCGCTTTCATAGCCGCCACAGGGGATGGTACAATGACCACATTCTCCTATTCAATGTATGGGTTTCCGTGGAATAGGACAGTGGAGGGCCACAAACCTCGCAGAGCGCATGTACAACAGCCAAACTTGTCTTGTCTCCGAGTAACACAGGCTGGAGGTCGTCACCCATATAAAGTTAGATCTAAGTACCGGAGTCGCCTGATTGTACATTACCTTCTCTTTCTTCACCAAACCTGCTCCGACGAGGTCTTCGAGGTAAGGAAGGAACGCTTCGTAAGGCCTGACCTCGACATCCTCGCCGAAATGGGTCCTCACAACATCATCGACCTGTGACTGGTCAATGAAGAGCACGGCGGTATCTTGTTTCACAACCGCGTATGCGAAGAAGACTTTTGTTCGAGTTTAGATACAACTGCGCGTGAAGGTGCGATCAACCCACCGGGGTTGAAATCGATATCTGTACCACGAAGGTTGAATAACCACGCGACTTCGTCAAGCAGAGTAACGGCCATTGCTACTGCATTCTTCTGGGCCATCTCTTTCCGGGCGCGCTCAAGTTTACTGCGAAGAGTTTCCCCTAACGAAATATCAAGCAGACGGAAATGAATCGAGGCAAGATACTCGAACCTGAGTATTTCACATCGAGAGGAAAGACTGTGTTCTTGGGTCGGAGGGGACGCTCAGCTCCCCATACGATGTCCACGGGGTTCTTCAAGATAGGAACCAGTTCTGACTTTCCAAGAGACTTTGTGATACCCTTGGCATCGGCTACCACAGGCATAAGCGTGGGGCTGCGAATGACGAGGATAACAACATACCGGCAGAGACAAGACTCGGATCAACTCCGATTCTTGTACCTTGCTCAAGATTCTATATCTGATTGTACAGATTTAGGAATAACACGGTCGATTGAGAACATACCTTGGACAAGAATTCTTGCCAACTTGGTACGTCTTCTCGAGTGTTAGTAGCGCTTCACTGTCTAGGTAGCAAGTCCATTACCTGGTAGGCCATTTTTCATCAAAGTCCAATTCCTTCGCCATCCTCAGGACATGAGAGAAAGCAATACATAGAGTGCAGACTCACTGGTCCAGTTGTTGCTCGGCTTGGAGGAAATACCGTCCGTCCGTGAAGAGGTAGGCCTTGTCGAGAGTAACGACAGCACATCCTGTGGATCAAAAACATAAGCTCGGATCTTCAGGATGGTCTTACGACCCAGCCTTGTCTAGATTCTAATCACCTGCGGAACCGTTGAATCCGGAGATGAATGATCGTCGTTCATCGGCTTTGGAAGGATACTCGCTGAAGTCTGCATGATCAAGGGCAGTCAACACCGATGTACCTGCAGACGCAAGTCCCACCCACGCTCGTCCTCACTAGGGACAACGAACGCTCCGACATTGTAATCTTGCTGCTGCAACAATGCCCGAAGACGTGCTAGCCGTTCGGAGGTGTCGACCTTCGCAGTTCCTAGAGCACCCATCGAAGCAGACGAGGAAGCGAGTCTGAGAGCAAAGTATTTGGAGTTGGATAGAGTGGGTTGTGTGAGAAGGGAGCGATATCGATGTAGTAGGAGTATTTGAGCATGTGCTCGTCCCTGTCTACACTGATGGTACCACATGCCTTCCGCAACCCGCTCCGGAACAACTTCGGGACTCAGCCGAGTGCGGGGAAGCAAGTCAACTCAAACTGAAAGTCAACCTCGTCAAACTTCCTTTATGTAATTGCTCAGACGTGCTCGCAGGGGTCAGAATTTGTTTCACACCGAATCGCTTGCAAAGCCTGCACTGTGCTTGAGCTTGGACGACCTTGAAACCTGTGTAACGAAGTATCGCTGAAGATGCATCGTCTTCGTGCAGCATTACCACTAATGATACACAAAGGATAGTACCAGCCCCGTAAAAGAATGGAATGAACAACGCGAGGAATGCGGAATGTGTGAGGGTATAAACTTTTACAACAAAGATGGACCAATTGAAGAGAAATACATTCTCGCCTCCAGTACTATCTCGAAGGCGAACAAGACTACGCGCCGATGTGTACGAACAAGATCCGCTGATCAAGTGACAGCTTCACAGTCCTCAGTGCCTTGTGCAACGCGAACGCAGCACGGGTATGATCTAGACCATGATGTCCAGACTTGTCCACCACCATGTTCCGATAGAATGCCGCCATGATATCCTTCGCTTCAGCATCGCCTACCGCCCACATCGTCCCGACGACGGAACGGAAACCGACAAACTGCATCGCCGCAGCTAAATGGATGGCTTCGTCCGGACTGTCCTCGTATCCAACAGTGGCATGACAAGCGGACAGAGTGGCAAGTCGGGAGTGCTGCAAGTCGTACTGGATGATATGTTGAATCTTCAATAGCCCGTCGCCGAGTGCGAAGCCGGACTCGAAAGGTAGTTCGGGCTTCGGGATCCCATGGCAGGCAAAGTGGACGAATTCACACTGTTGGAGTTCTTGGCCAACCCTGTCAACCTGGGCATCCTGGCCTTCGATGCACGTGAATGTCGCGTGAGCGGCGACAGACTCCCTGATGCTGACGAGCTCCGCATGGACGTGTTCAAGCGTGGATTCACCGGGAGTCTCTCCATTCCCCACTGCAACGAAACGCGGCTTTCGCGAGGTCGAATCCAATGGGCGTCGAGAGCGAATAAGAGCAGTCAAGGTTGGGGTATAAGAGGATACGTAGAGATCGGAGAATTTTGGTTTGTTCAGCCTGTATTCCCCGGCGGCGTGAAGAGGGAGAAGGGAAAACTCGGCGGTGGGCAACCACCAAATCCTTGACCGACGAGGACAGAATTTCTCGAGGACTTGAACAATCGGGGAAACAACGTGATCCCAGAGCTTGCGTAAAATCACGACGAGCTCTGATTGCACCTCTTGAGTTTTGCCCTTCTTCGTGATGTCGCCAAGATCCACTGACCACTCCTTGATGCGTGCTTTCCGGACACGAAGAGGAACGTGGATGGGGTCTCTGTTGTAAAAAACGATGATTGCGTCGCAGCCATACCGGCTGGCGTTGACGATGATGACAGGTCCTTCGCTCGCTGCCGTTTGAAGGGCGGAGAAGTGTGGAGAGAGGAGGAAACGTGAATGGCCCGGTAGCTGGCGAATGTCGTCCACGATCTCTCGCAATTCGTTGGTAAGGTGCCACGCCCGATCATCTTGAGGGTTAGAATCAAGAGTGTCACCAAGTGCACGAGAAACCGACAAGAACTTGTCTCCCAGCTCCTTTCCCTTGTCTCCAGAAACGATGACATCATCAAGAGGGGAACGGAGGCGAGTGAGCTGGCTCCAAAAGACACCACGGCCCTGTTCGAGGAGCTCGACCGCACCGATGAGGGTGCCATGACGGATGGAAGCCGAAAATGCGTCCATCGCGAGGGAAGACATGCGATCCTTTAGAACAGTGAGGTGCTGAGGTAAACACGGGAGAGCGGCGAGATGAGTAGTGAGGATGCGGAGTGCCGTTTGATAGGCAGAGAGCGTTGTACGGTGTTCAACCTTTTCAGCCGCCCGAACCCAGGCGTGGGCAGCAGCCACGTTAGCAAAGGTTACTGATTGCGACAGATCTGAGAGTGTGGAATAAAGGTTGAATGCCTCTTCCCTATTCTTCTCGGAGTCCTGGGGGTGCACAAGCAGGCAAGATGCAACACCATGCACTGATGAAGATCGGTCGGGATGTCCGTGTGGAAGAAGTTTTAATACAATGCGGTGGAGAGCGATCGCCTCATCGAGGTCAGACACCCCCCCCAGCTTCCGGAACCGAGTTTTCAGGGCAATTGCAAGGTTGTTTAATGTCATGCATCGTTTGGAATGTCCGTCTGGGAAAAGTGCCAACGCGTTGCGGTAGAGGGCGATTGCCTCATCGAGGTCGGGTATCCCCCCTAGCTCCGAGAACCGAGTCTGAAGGGCAGTTGCAAGGTTGTTTAATGACTTGGATCGTCCGGAATGCCCGTCCGGATGATGTGCCAATGCATTACGGTGGAGGGCAATGGCCTCATCAAGGTCAGACAACCCCCCGACCTGCTCGAACCGAGTGTGGAGGGCACTCGCAAGATTGTTGGACAACTTGAATTGTCCGGGATGTCCGTCTGGAAAAAGTATCAATGGATCACGGAAGAGGGCAATGGCCTCATCAAGGTCATACATCCCGCCCAGCTCTTCGAATCGAGTACAGAGGGCACCTGCGAGGTTGTTCGATGACGTGGATCGTGCTGGATGTGCATCCGGACAAAGAGCCAATGCACTGCGGTGGAGGGAAATTGCCTCGTCCAGATCAGACATCCGCCCCAGCTCGTCGAACCGAATACAGAGGGCATCTGCAAGGTTGTTTAACGACGAGGATTGGTTGAGATGTCCATCTGGACGAAGTGCCAATGCATTGCGGTGGAGGGCAATTGCCTCATCCAGGTCAGGCATACCCCCTACCAGCTCGAACCGAGTGCTGAGGGCAATTGCAAGGTTATTTAATGGCGTAGATCGCTTGGGATGTTCGGCTGGAAAAAGTGCCAATGCGCTGCGGTGGAGTATGATCACCTCGTCAAGGTCGGAAATCTGTCCCCCCATGTCCTCGAACCGTATCTGGAGGGCATCTGCGAAGTTGTTTAATGACGTGGCTCGTGCGGGATGTCCGTCTGGACGAAGTGCCAATGCATCGCGGTGGAGGGCGATTGCCTCATCCAGGTCAGACATCCCCCTCAGCTCCTCGAACCGAATCTGGAGGGTGGTTGCAAGATTGTTTAATGACTTGGATCGTCCGGAATGCCTGTCCGGACGAAGTGCCAATGCATTCCGATGGAAGGCAATTGCCTCGTCCAGGTCAGACATGCCCCTCAGCTCCTCGAACCGAGTGTGGAGGGCATCTGCAAGGTTGTTGAACAGCTTGGATTGGCGGGGATGTCCATCAGGACAAAGCGCCGACGAGTTGCGGTGGAGGGCAATGGCCTCATCGAGGTCAGACAACCCGCCCACCTGCTCGAACCGAGCGTGGAGGACAGTTGCGAGGTTGCTCAATGACATGGATCGGCCGGGATGTCTGTCGGGACGAAGCGCCAATGCATTGCGGTAGAGGACAATCGCCTCATCGAGGTCGGGTATTCCCCCCAGCTCCTCGAACCGAGTGTGGAGGGCATCCGCGAGATTATTTAATGACGTGGCCTGATTAGGGTGTCCGTCCAGACAAAGTGCCAATGCATTCCGGTGGAGGGTGATCGCCTCATCAAGTTCAGACATCCCCTCCACCTGCTTGGATCGAGTCTGGAGGGCAGTTGCAAGGTTGTTTAATGAGGCGAATTGTTCGGGATGTCCAGCGGAACAAAGCGCCAATGCATTACGGTGGAGGAGGATCGCCTCATCCAGGTCAGACATCCGCCCCCCCAGCTTCTCGAACCGAGTGTGGAGAGCATCTGCGAGGTTGTTTAATGACGTGAATTGTTCAGGATGTCCGTTTGGACGAAGTGCCAATGCATCACGGTGGAGGGCGATTGCCTCGTCCAGGTCGGGTATCCCCCCCAGCTCGAACTGAGTGTGGAGGGCATCTGCGAGACTGTTTAATGATGTGGACCGATCAAGGTGTCCGTCTGGACGCAGTGCCAATGCGTTCCGGTGGAGGGTGATTGCCTCATCGAGGTCGGGTTTCTCCCCTAGGTCCTCGAACCGAGTCTGCAGGGCATCTGCGAGATTGTTTAATGATGCGGATCGTCTGGAATGTTCGTCCGGACGAAGCGCTAATGCATTGCGGTGGAGGAGGATTGCCTCATCCAGGTCAGAGATCCCCTTCAGCTCCTCGAACCGAGTGTGGAGGGCATCTGCGAGGTTGTTCAACGATGTGGATTGTTCGGGATGTCCGTCTGGACGAAGTGCTAATGCATTGCGATGGAGGGTGATCGCCTCATCGAGGTTGGGTATTCCCCCCAGTTCCTCGAACCGAGTGTGAAGGGCATCTGCGAGGTTGTTTAATGGCGTAAATTGTTCGGGATGTCCGTCTGGACGAAGCGCCAATGAATTGCGATGGAGGGTGATCGCCTCGTCGAGGTTGGGTATCTCCCCCAGTTCGTCGAACCGAGTCTGCAGGGCATCTGCGAGGTTGTCCAATGATGTGGATTGTTCGGGATGTCCGTCTGGACGCAGTGCCAATGCATCGCGGTGGAGGGCGATTGCCTCATCGAGGCTGGGTATCCCCCCTAGGTCCTCGAACCGAGTCTGCAGAGCATCTGCGAGGTTGTTCAATGACGTGGACCGATCAGGGTGTCCGTCTGGACGAAATACCAACGTATTGCGGTGGAGGGTGATCGCCTCGTCGAGGTCGGGGATCTCCCCCAGCTCCTCGTACCGAGTCTGCAGAGCATCTGCGAGGCTCTCTAGTGACCTGGCCATGTCAGGATGACTTTGGGGGAGAAGTGCCAACTCAGCACGCTGGCGGCAAATTTGCTCGTCGATCTCAGACATGGCAGTGCGCTGGACGAGCGGGAGTAGGTGGGGAATGAAATGGATTGATTGGGGAAACGGTGTTCTTGAAGTAAGCCGCGTCAGACCTACGAACATTCAGTATCGACGATATTCTCACATACAATCTACTCACCGTCGCATATATGCGGGGGACTGAGAAAGAGGGAAGGGCAGAATGTGGCTACGGGGCAAAGGACCTCCCGCGAGGTAAGAACGTCGTGTTTCTTTGTTTATTGCACCGTACGTTGGTGGGGAGGGGGAAGTTGGGAGAAAGCGCTGCCGGCTCGGGTTCTGGACAATCATTAATACTCAGTATTCAGTACTCAGTCACGATGCATTTTTGAGCATATCTCCGTGCAAATGACAATTGTTCATACCTTGAATGATACGTTGACATCAATCGTGCACCTCGTTCATATCTTCCCGGAAGTCTTGCGCACTGCAAACGTTGTAGTTAGGCTTCTGTTTTGGAAACGAAACGTGCTTGTGACTGACGACACTTACTTAGTCTGCCTTGGGTAGAAAGTGGTGGGATGAGCACCGTGGGAAATCGAGATCCCGCATGTCGAGTGATGCAGTCCGTCTTGTCTCCCTCATGCATAAGTATAAGTACGTTCGCGAAGGGTGCGTCAGGCCTCCCGCACCTACCTACTAGCCGCTGGTGCCATGGGGCATCGCCCGACCCCTCAAGAAGCGTCGATCCACCGTGAACACCTACGTTGCTTAAATTTAAACCATCACAACAAAGAGAATGCGCTGCCAGTGCTTTCCTAGCCCGTCATTGATACACAAACCACCACTTCCGAGTCCTCGAACTCCATCCAACATACCAAGTCAGGGCAGTGTCAATGTCCAGTCCCCCACTGTGACACTCCCTCTGATTAATTCATCAGTGGCACGGGGCCATCTAATCAATTAATCAGCGGAGGTCAGCAAGAGGTCAGTGTCAATCAGCACAGACCGTGCCAACCAATATGTACCGTGACCCTGACACATTGCACTGACCACCAGCAGGTTGAGTAGTCCCATGACGCGTCCGCGTCAAGCACCGCACACCGTGTCTTGCTAGGCGCGTGTCTCATGGCGTCCCGCGGGGCGCACGTCCCAGTGCACAGTAAGTCGAACGAGTCCACTGCGTCTCCATATTTATGTACGTCCGTGACGACCTACACAGTATACCACGTCAGATTTAGGTTCACGCTGGTTCACGCAGCAAGGGGGCTCCAACATTACGTCTTGTCACCAACGAACCACCCCGGATCATCCAAGCTTTTACACCTCCAATCGTCCAATCTTCTCTGACCCCACCATCAGCGATCGTCCATCTTATGAGAGTGCCTCACCGTGACATTGGCAGTGCCAACAGTGTACGCCACACATGCATGACCCGTGACGGCCCTACGGACACCCTCGTCCCGCTTATCCACGTACTTATTGGAAACGACCAGTGGGTCCCTATGTGCGTCTACGTCTTACTATTGAGCCCTGCCATTTTACGCCCAGACGGGTTTCACGCCTTCTCTATGGTTCAGTAATTCAACCGGATCTTCCGTCAAACAGAGTGGAGACTCAACTCCAACCACCATGTCTTCTCGTCGCTACCGCTAAAGGGTGAGTGCTTTGCGGGGCCATGATCATCACCGTGATAAGAAACAATCTATACCCCGATTCATGGGTCGCTTTGCTCGCCGCGGAACTTGGAACTTGGAGCAGAATAACCAAGACCATCATTAGCGGGATCAAAGGGGACGGTCGAAATCGCCTCGTGATCGGAACGCAAGGGGCCCCACTTCCAAGGGTGAAATGATGCGTGTAACTTATCGCTCCTAAACATACAACAGCCTCGCCCGCTTTTTCCCGCATCTGTAGCAAATCAAACATAGAGAACAGGAAGACACAAGATTCGGGGCCACAAAAGGGCGAAAGCTCGACATTCGACAAGGTGATCGCTGGCTGAGGGGCATTGAGCAAGTGACTATCTACTTAACACTGAAATAATAGGTGTACAGTGAGTAGAGGAAGACGTAGGACGCACATATGGACATCAGTTCTGGATGCGCTGCCTCTTGTTTGTGCGAGTGCATATCCATCCGCTGTGCTTATTTTGAACTTCGAGAGCGTGCTAGGCCTTCTAGGACGATCTCTCTCTAAGAGCAGGAATTGAATTGGCATCCTCTGCCAGTCTACGAAACCTGAATGGTAAGCTGGGCCCTAATACGCGAAAATGAGCCAAGAACGCACCCATTGTTCCGTCATCTCCAGAACGAACAAAACGAAGCCGTCGTTCCTCATCGGCTCGTGTGAGCACGTAGTACAGCCTGTCCGCTTGTTCTACACTGATAGTGCTCTCAGCGTCACTGCTGATGATCGTTCTACCATCGCTCGTCACCGCAAGATCATAGACGGAATCCGTGTGCAGAATTCGGTATCCCCTCCACTGCACCGTCGACTAGTCTCCCGTAGGCAGCCCCTTAGGTAGGAAGACAGTCGTTCCTACTCTTCTAAGGACCATCGACGAGATTCCAGACCCTGACGGTACCATCGAGAGAACCAGTAACTAGCCATTGTCCCCCATTGGCGGGAAGGAATACTATCTGATTGACCTGATCATCGTGACCAAACATTGAGAGGATAGGCTCAGCATCGCGCTGGCTGGACCAGGGTGCGTAGTTCGACATGGACAGACAAGGCAAGTCTTATGGCTGTGGCTGTGCTGCTACTCGAAACGGTTAGCTCAACTAGCTGTGGGGAATTGACGCGTTGTCTTGACAGGTCTCATAAGTTAGAGTCCTCGGGGAACGAGACTCTTTGTCCTCAACTTGGCCTCGGTATAAGAGGACAAAGCTTTGGAAGACTGACTCGTACTTTGAAACGTTGAACACCCACTATGCGATTTTCTTCGCTGCTCGCATGCGCTCTCGGCGCTGCTATCATACCAGAGACATACGCATGGGGCGTCGTCGGTACGCGTCACTTCGCGTCCTCGACCTTTCTAACACTCACCTGAACTACAGGGCATGAAATTGTTGCGACAATCGCGCAGATGCATCTTCACCCGACCGTGATGCCCAAGCTATGTGATATCCTCCACTACACCGGAGAGTGCCACCTCGCACCCGTCGCAGGTTGGGCAGACCGGATACGTGGTCTGCCGCAATTTAGATGGACCGGTCCTCTCCATTACATCGGTGCCGTTGACGACTACCCCAGTTCAACTTGTGCTTTCCCAGGTTCAGGTGGATGGGAAGGTCGGACGAATATCAACGTCCTGAGTGGTATCAGAAATACCACGAATGTTTTACAGGAATACGAGGGATTCCGCAAAGCCGGGATGATTGTTGCGGGCGAGGACCATGTTCAGGACGCACTCAAGTTTTTGATCCATTTCATGGGAGACATGCACATGCCACTCCATCTTACCGGTAGAGACCGTGGTGGCAACGGCGACAAAGTTTCCTTCGACGGACGTACCACTAGTACGTACTCCTTCCTGTCTCTAACGTTCGTTCTGATAATTCTTTCTGACAGACCTCCATTCGCTATGGGATAGCTTACTAATCTCCCAGCGATTGCGTACCCTGTCGCGAAACTATTCTCAACCCCTCCCTATCCCCGAGGTCGAAGACCACCTCCGAGATACCATATATGACCCTTACATCCGTCGGCTAGTCTGGGAGGGTTTGCTCGGGAAGTGGGAAGACGAGATCGATTCGTGGCTCACTTGCCCTTCTATCCAACGAGTCCCAACCCAGGCCGCATCTACTTGGCAGAGTATCCTATTCTGGTTCACAAATCTACCCAGTCTTAGCGGGGACGGCCTCGGCGTAGACGACGATACCCTCTGCCCTTACTCCTGGGCCAAGCCAATCCATCAGCTCAACTGTCAAATCGTATTCCCCAAGGCTCTAGACGAGCCCTCTTACAACCGAGTCTCATTCTTCGAGATGCCCTCAAAGGACGAAGGGCACGTTTGCGGCTCATCCCACCTCGACGACGAGTACGACCACTTTGCCGCCCGCAAACCCACGAAATCCCCTTACATAGAGCTCGATACCCCAGAGTATGCTGGAGTCATCAAGGAACAGTGGATAATAGAGAAGTTGTTGACGCAAGGCGGGATGCGACTGGCTGCGGTTTTGAATTGGATCTTTGCAGAGCCTGAGCAGGGTGAGATCCTGCGTGGGCGGTCTGTGACTTTGTAGTGTATTCTATTGATTGGAGCGTGTAGAAACTTGTATTAGTGTGGATAAACTAGCTAGCATGGACCTGAGGCAATATCGATTTTGATTTACAGTTGTCAAACCGCATGGCAAGATCCGGCGACTCTCTGTTCGAGATAATTCCCAATGTCATTTGGAGTGCCGACTCGGGAATGCGGATACGATCACCAGGGACTAACACCAAATCAGTGACATCAACTCATCTACATGCACCGTACTCACGATATTTTGGTGGTGGTGGACCCCTCGGCTGAGTAGGTGCGCGTGGCGGCTAGGTGTAGATCCAGCGCTAGGAGGAGGTCCATGTTGCTGTTGTTGTTGAGGTGGGGGAGGTAAACCACGCCATGCGTGTCGACTCTGAGGAGGGAGTCCTCTCATCTGCGGCGGTCCCGTAGGTACTCAACGGCTTCCTTGTATCCGCGGCAAGTCTGGATCAAACATACTTGACAGCACCGGAAGACGGTAACCTTCTCAACGAACGTCTGCAAAGCATGTGCGTGAGTCGCATAGTGCGACATAGACTCCGAAACATCCACGGCAGGGACTCGGTGTCCCTCTTCCTCCGCAAGTTCCTCTATCCAAATATTGACCAATCTCTCCAGACGGCCCGCAGCGAGATATGTCAACGTGGCTATCTTCTTGGGTTCTAGGGCCGCCGCAACAATCTCTCCTTCGTCCTCTTCATTCTCCAAGCTTGGAACTCGAGCCGCGCCTCGAGCTGCTCTGCGAGTCCTCCAAACTCGTCCGCGGACGCAAACGTGCAAAGAACGACGAAGACTTCTGCCCATTCAGAGAGATCGGCGTTCTGAACGATATCGTCGAGATCATTGATGACGATGCTCTGGAAGAGACGAAGGTAGGGCTCAAAGTATGCTTTCTGAGTGCGTTTCAAGAGCTCGTCGCCACCTTTGATGGCGAGGAGTGCATCGGCATAGCGTTCCGTGGAGAGACAAAGTTCGACGGCGCTCGAGAAGTCTCCAAGGACCAACGCGCGTGTGATAAGCCTATCTGTCTCGCTTTCGTCAGTGGAGATCCTGAAAATGTTGCTCTGTCAACAACATAGTTTATCTGAGGGACGACAGTTTGCGAATCGTTGGCATCCGTGTCTTGAATGGCAGCCATGGTGCTGCAGAAATCAGCCCCGAAATTACCAAAAGCGACATCACTGGTACGCTTAAGAAACGGAACGTGATCACTGACAGCTAACTGGACGAATGGAAAACTACGGACTCTGCCTGCACGATGATCTTTTCAGGATCCCACAAAAAAAGTTCACCGATCTCCATGCCTGCAGCAATGACGCCGCGTAACCGGTCCTTGCGGACTTGTCCCCATGCGATGCGGTTGAATCTATAAGGCCATGCAGCTCAACTCGCGAAAAGAAAAGACTAGGACGGTGTAAAATTACCTCGACGTATCCCTGACAAGAGGCTTTGAATCTGCATCGGCACCAATTGGGTAGAGTTCATTCTTACTCATAAAGTCAAGTTGCCATATTTCGAGCTGATATTCGTCGGACTCGGAGAAAGACTCGTCGAGTGAGCCAGCAATGGTGCCGATCGCGATGAGAGGGTGTTCAAGTTGGCGACCAGGAATACTGAAATGGTCAAGCTGGTCGATGATATAGAGGCCATCGTGCGGCTTGAAGGGCACAATGGTAGCACGTGCTGGGAGTCGGGACCCTCACTCAGGGCGCGCGACCGAGGCGGATCATGCACAACGATTCGTGACGGCGTGCCTGCTTTGAGTTCAGATGGCTGTACAGAGAAAGTCATGAAAGTCGGGTAGCACAGATATGCCAAAGCACCAAGTTCTAGCGCGGTGCCACTGATATCAATCCCCACAGTGAGAGCACTGGCAGGCCGTGGGTGTAGTGAGATCTACGAGAAGCTAGTAAACTCTCGAGACAGTGCCGGTGGTTCGAGGCGCACGACTCACTCCCGCCGGGCCGGATCATCATGCATCATGCCAACTTTGTGGTGCCAACTCCGACTGTAGGTGACTTTCAACGCCTTAGAGAACCGGAGGGTTTTCTACTGACGCACTGCACCAGCTCGATCATGCGTTGTATGTATCTCCGAACCAAATCACCCAAATCGCAATCCATTAAAGTTCTTGGTGAGACTGGTTTGTGGTGCGGCACGAGTGCATGGCCCAACACAACCGTACAGCTTCGGATGTCGAACGTTTATGCCAGCACCATTTTGCTGGTACTTAGTAGCACGGAGCTGCACGCCTGGCGGGCCGGTCCAGGCATTCATTCCACCCAGAAACCATCAGGGAGGCACGAAATTGAACTCCGTTGTCTCCCTCCTAAGCTTGCTTTAACGAATAAGCAACCTTTAGATCGCAGTTCGTGTCGTCGCCTAACGGTTCGCGGAATCTGTCACATCCGTGCTACGTCTTAGATTGGCACGAGGTCATTCAACGATGGGCATTCGGCTCCCCGGCGACACCGTAAGTAATGGCGTACCTTGCGTGAGCGTATTTTTTACTGTTGCCCGTGTCCCCCCCAAGGCTTTATGTCACCAGCGCAACACTGTTGAACCGACACGATCCCAACCAATTTATCCAATGTGTAAGATCCGGGCCGACAAGGGGCAAGCGGAGAGTATACACGTATAACACGCATTCCCCATGCAACTTGGGACCTGGTACTCTGATGGTAAGTAACGTGTCAATGTCGTTCACTTGCAGATTAGCGACCTCTTCTCTTACTAGGATTCCGCAGCTCTTGGAGTATCGGTTGCACGAGAACCAATTCCGTCAAGGCCATTTTTTGCTCTATTTTCACAACAGGACAAGAGGACCCTGAATGTGCACTCACCTGGCGCAATGTGGAGTGTAGCGGCCAGTGCGCAGCGTTTCGTCACGCCGGCCGTCTCGGAATCGATGGTGATAGACAGCTGGGCCGCCACCAACCGATATTATAGTGCGCGCCGTCATACACTCCTCCACTTCACACATTAGGCCGCCACATCGGTGCACGCAGAAGGAGGACTCCGCAGTTTGTCTGAAAACCACGATCTGCTATTCGTTGCATCGGCAAATATGCCGCAGAACGCCTGCCTGGGAAATAGAACGTCTGCTGGTAAGTCATTCATTGGGACTTTTGAGTAATAGGACGACTACTTAAGTAGAACTTGGGGCGTCTAGGATTCATCTCTGCGTCATCTTCCACCGTGGCTTATGTGACTGGTACGCACCCCTTCACACCTCGGGCCGCTGTTCTCTTCCCGTCTTCGTCTTCAGCGATCGTATCAACCCGCCACAGCCGTATACTCCTAGCTGTCACGACTACACACTATGACTGTGATGGGGGTAGGCAGCCACCTAAAGGGGCAGTGGCGTGAGGTCCCTCCAGCCTTGGCAAATCACGGGACGAAAACGATTATCACGGTCCCGTCTGTCCAACTCAACCACCACGATCACCCCACCTATTGTTCACGATACCAGTGGTGATATGGGGATAAAATGAAGATGACGGGCGATAACGTGAGAGATCAAGAAGGTATCTGGATATTTGTCTATCTTTCTGGCACGCTGCCCCCCTACCTACAGCAAAGGGTCCAATTCCGTCGTTTTCGCTATTACTTCTATAGACGGACATACGTGCCCGGGCGCGAGGGTACGCACAAACTGTCAATTGAAATTGCAGGGGCATGACGCTGGAACTCAATTCCTCATGTCTGAACCTTCGCCTCATTTTTGGAATGATGGTTATGACTCATTAGTTCTCGCCCTCAGTTGACTGATTTGAACCGTAAATGGGGGCGTGAGTTGGGGCGCGAGATGTTGAGGTTAAGTATTGGAAAGGAACGCCTCCGCGACACGAAAGTCGAAAACAATGATGTGTGCGAGTTAAAGATATGTAATACAGTACAGCATGCTACAATTTGCAAACACGACTACCCATCGATCTCGCTCTCGGATATGGGTATCAATCAGATAGGTACCAACAAAACCTCGCTTTGCATGTACCTTCAGCGCAAGGCCTCGTTTCTCGGCCGGCAGGTCACATGCCATATTTTCGTTTGAGGGCTGCCCAGGACAGCGCCGCTGTTCGATAGCAGGTCACGAAGTGGTTCATATCATGCTCCGGGACACGGTTGATGTCGAGTCGATTCCAATATCGGCATATGGTATAGACTATATCGTTTGCGTCACGGTCGGAGCCGCGTCTGTGGCCCGTTTAGCCATTTAAGCCTGGGACGGGGAAAACCGGCAGCTTACATTGACCAAGCTTTAAGTTTGTCTCGGACGAACTCTGAGAGGGTCAAGAAAGGAACGCCTTTTAAGTTCATCGTCGTCGAAGTGTCCAGCTTCCGGGGGCCATGCTCCCCAGCAGGGAGTATTTCAATCTGTGAATACCATGGGAGGTGAACCAAGGACACGCGCCACACATGCAAAGTAAAAACTCACCTCGACAGCGGGTATGAGATGACGATACGTGACATGCAACCTGTGCGTACACTGTTACAAGGGTTGTGACCACGTTGAGAGAAAGCGCCTGTACCGATTACTCCATGGTGAATGAGTGGTTGTGAAATATTCGCTGTTAGCTACCGCTTGACGGACGCGGCGGAAAGGGTGCGTGGGACCACCCTCTACGATACAGAAAATTTCCTGTGTGAGGAGGTAAGGACGTGTCGACACGTGAAGGGAGGGTAACTAACATCGCAGCGGGAGGTGTCCGACATGATAGCAGTCAGTATACTGCCGTGAAACGCATGCGGGATGGAGTGCATGGTCAGCAGTCGTGAGAGCGCAGTGGCAGCTTCCAAGAGCCTGCAAGTGTCTGAAGACATTGCGAGAAGAACAGCGAAGGGGGGAATAGGTGGGAGGTAGAATGCGAGACGTCAGGCGCAGAGCATGGTAAAATAGAGAGTTGAGGCAAGAGCGTAGGGCAAGAGTGAGTCTTTTGGATATGTAATCAGTTCCGTGAGGGTTGGACCAGAGATGGGTAGGTTGATCTCCATCTGATCTTTCCAACATGTACATCGTTACCGAAGTCGGATTTGTCCGATCAGACCAGAAAAGGCCAAGGGACACGTTGGGAAGACCAGGAGAAGGGAATAAACGGCCGGTGACGAGGTCCCAGATCACCTGAAGCCAAACACATGAAGCAAAAACGTAACAAGGTCCGGATGTTCGCAATTTGGGCGATATGAGTACGAAAAATTCACAGCAAGAGGTGAAAATAAACACGACTGCCATTGCCTGACTTCCAGAGCCGAGGGGCATAGTATGCTCTCCTCAGCTTCGCGGTCTTTCACTAAAGTCAGTCCATGGGCGGAATGCGGGGCAGGCCCAAGGTTGCGACATTTCCAAATTTGGAGCGGGGTAATATGAGGTAATATGTCACGGCCGGGTGACCCAGCGTGACAGAAATAAATTAATTGTTCAAATCGGGGAACCTTGGCATTTCCCAACATGTGTGGCCAAAATACCTTTTGGTCCTTTTCTTCGATCAGACAATTTCGACGAAACAAGTCGAGCGGATAATATTTTCTGCCATTCTGCTCTGGAACTTGTGAATGTATACGCATCCACTACGTCTGCAGGTCAGCAATGTAATGCCACTCACAGGACGCATCTCTCGTGTGAGATGCCCACCCCGCTGCTTTTCATATCCTATACCCCGGTCCGACAAGTCACCCATCCTCACCAAAGCCCGTTTCGCCTCATGGAACGCTTTCCTGAAACGAAGACCTACTCCCTCGGCAAACGAGGAGGAAGTCGCCAAAGCAGCCATCCTGGAGAAAGTCATGAAAAGCAGGCTCCCATCTGATCTCATGTTACGCTGTAAGTGACCCACAGACTTTCCACCCATTCCCCAACGCGTTGTCCGATACTCACGAGTCACTTTTCCTAGGTACCGTCTTGGACGAACAGGGTAATTTTTTTCTCGTCTAAAACAGTGCTTTCCATTGCTCAAAACGTAATGACACCGGTCTAGGCACGGTCAAGACTATCTCCGGACAGTTCAAGAGATCGGATTTATGCAATGAACACCGTTTGAACGTAAGTTTCTCAGAAAACCGTTGACTTTGGGACGTCATAAGCTCTGACGTTCACATGAAGCCTCGTGACCTGCGCAAAATAGATTCGCGTATACCAAACCTGGTGCCCACAATACTTATCCGTAAAGAGGCAATCCTGGTAAGTTTGACTCGCTCTCTGACGACCGAGCGCTTCCTCAACTTCGCCAGATCAATATATTGCACATCAGAGCGCTAGTCAAGGCCGATACTGTCGTGCTCTTCGACACTTACGGATCCAATGACTCCAGGCTCCACTCAGTCTTCTTATACCACCTCGAGGTATGGGATAAGAGCGGCCATCAATCTCTCTCATGCCCTAACTTCTCGCCAGCACAATCTGAAGGCCCGTGCAAGCGGTGCTCCTTACGAATTCAGGTGGGTTTACGACCAACTCACCTGCAACGATGTTTAATCTTGTTAATGTCTATCAGAGCGATCGAGTCCATTCTTCTCTCCGTTCTAAGTGCACTCGAGGCCGAAATGGTCTTTATTCGTAATCTTGTCGGAGGACTCTTGGCTGAGCTTGAAGACGATATCAACCATGATAAATTCAAGCGGCTTCTTCATTACTCTAGGCGTCTTGCCGCGTTCAAAAATCGTGCCACTTTGGTAAATCCTTCTGAAATACCCCCTGTCGTGAGACTTCATTTCGCCCTGTAGGTCCAGGAGGCTCTGGAGGAGGTTCTTGAACAGGGTTTGTCATCACGACTGTTTATGTTTCTTCACTAATAAATTCGTATAGATGAGGACCTGAACGCAATGTACCTAACCGACAAGAAAAATGGCACTCCTCGTGAGATGCACGAGCATGATGAACTCGAGATTTTGCTTGAATTCTTCTCCAAGCAAGTCGAAGAAATCGTGAATGAGGCTGAAAACATCGAGGTTTGTTAGACTTGCATTTGTATTTGTCCCAATATCAATCATAGCTAACCGGTATGACAAAGGCGAACGTTCAATCAACTCAGGAAATTGTCGAACTCATTTTGGACTCAAATCGCAATGCACTTTTAGCTTTGGACCTTAAAGTTTGCCTTCATCTTCCTTGTGGAAACCTAACAATTGATCGCATATTTATATCAGGTCTCTATTGGAACCATGGGCCTTGGTTCAGGCGCCCTCGTCGCTGGGCTATTTGGGATGAATGTAGGTGATATCATCCACCGAACCCTTTCTGTTTCGGGCTAATTGCTCGATGTCGAATTTGTCAAGCTACAAAGTCACATGGAGGATATGCCTTACGCCTTCGCCGCAATGTCGATTGCATCCTCTGCTATTGCTGCCCTGGTTGCATGGGCTGGCCTCTGGAGGTAATAAAATGGCTTATTTACACCGTGTGCGCGGTCCTGACTCGTCGCTGCGCCCCCACAGACTTGCCAAAATACGAAAAGTGGGTTTGACGACACAGGCCAGTAGGCGTGGCGGGTCAGATCCGAAGCCTCGAACACCTTGGATACCCTTGCCCTTGCGCCGGCGAAATCCCGATGGATGGTCATGAGAACTCGTCGACCAGATCGCCAAGAACCACGATTCACTCTGATTTCCTCATCGTGCGCATCCTTAGATTTTAACCTATTGCAAGCTGCATATCAAACCCACCCAAATGCGTGGCATGGCATGTTTTTTTTTTCCCGCTATTGTAGGATCAACTTCACCTCGTGTGACACTTATCTTTGTACCACCACTCATCACTCATCACCAACATAATCATATCTCGCATATCCGCACTACATAGAGCAGACGAATATATCACCCTTCTTGGTTTTATTTCCAGGTCGTTCTGATGCTGCAAAGAAAATCGGATCGAAGGTCGAGTGAGAACGGAATAAGACGGACATTTACGCTGAGCCTACGGTACATACCCGTAGCGGAGGGCCTCTCCTCAAATAGACCTAATACTTAGGATCCCCCATCATATCATCGCCTCCCTGTCATCAGATAAATCCGATCTTCTATCTCACCCCGTATCAGCTCTAATCTTTCGGGTTACGTACTGGGTATTCTCCCCTGCCATCGTCCAGTTCGCCTGCCGGGCTGCCATTGTTCTTGAGGTGAGGCAAGATCGCTTGGCATGCACTCTTCTTTGAGCAGGTGCGGCCGCGCAGGGCGGGCGTCACTGGGACTGAATTGAATCAAAATTGAATAGTGTCCAAACGTCCAAGGGCTTAGCTATGTCGATTCCGGAACCCTTTTCCTTCCAGGCCTTGCGCTTTCCCATTGCTTGCGCCGCATGTCGGGGTCAAGATTAGACCGTAGTACTCACCACGTTGTATTGCGTTTCGTAGATACCCGAGCCCGATCTATTAAAAACGAGAAGACATCTCACGAAAGCCACGACCCAGGTGAGAAACGTCGTTTGAGGGCGTGGAAGGACGATTACTACCCTAAGCGGTAGCAGAGAGCGATAACAAACATAACAAAGTAGCAATTCAATGGCGCGATACGGTACATCAGGAATCGTACAGTACCGTACAGTATCCAAAACGCGTCCGAAAGAGTTAATCTGAGAAGTCAAAGAGTCAGCGATCGTCAAACAGGAGCCACTCCTGTGAGCTGGATGGGCTCGTGCTACGGAGGAGACATTTTGAAGTGGTTGTGATGGATGGATAAGTTATATGAAGCGAATACGTAAATTGTCTAATGATCAATGTGTGTAGGTGAGTGGTGGTGTCGATAGTTAGCTGTGGATCTCGGGCCGCGGTTGTGAAGCCTGGTCTTCTTCGTCTTCTAGGATCTGCAAGAGGCGTCGTCTCTGGAGTCTACCGATGCGACAGATTGGCGCCACCCCAAAGCAGGCAGGTCGTACCGCGAGGTAACAGAAGTAGGGCCCAAAAGATCACGAGGCGCAGCCGTCGACGTCTAAATCAATCGTCCGCTTGCGGAAGAGGCATATCAGGAATAAGATAGTGGATGGGACGGCCATCTCCAAAGCTAGCCTTGTGCGATAACTCGAGTGGAGAGCTGTTGGGAGCTGTTCCCCTGCCTGATCCTGATCCGTGGGAGTGTAAAGATGCGGCAGGAGTCGTGAAGGTGGAAACAGAGCCTGCGGTCGCCTCTTCGCGCAACTCGAAGGGATCGTATTGGGGAACGGGTTTACGGGGTGTGCGGTGTACGGCGCCTGTGGAGATGGAGCGGTTGACAGGGGCTGCGGTGACAGGTGAGAGGGGATACTCTTCTTGGGCTTGCGATGAGCTAGGAAAGCGTGATAGACCTGAAGGTGGTACTGTGGGCATCGAGAGAAGTCCGCTGCGGCGCCCGATGGAGCTGTCCATCGATGATCTGATTCGATGTGCTTGTTGCTCCAGGCTCCGATTGGACGTGCGAACGGAGGTTGCGCGAGGTCGGGAGTTGTCCGCTACAGCGGTGGGGTTTTGGATGGAGTACATGGAGGTGCGACGATCATATTGAACAGGGGTGTTGAGGACGTCAAAGGGGCTCATTCCGGGAGGAGAGGAAGGAGAAGGAAGTTTTTCATCTCCCATCATCGCGACATCTTCGTGCGAATCACCGGGTGTTGGAAAAGTCTCTTCATCCTGGAGCATGCCACCCATCGACTCTGTCTGAGAATGGTGGCTCGGTATTCGATTGATAGTTCCTCCGATGGCTCCCCGCGGGTCAATATCAGAGTTGTTTGACTTGAGCGAACCCCATCTGCCGCCGTGACGACCCAATCTGGAGCCAGCAATGTACGTTGTTCGTCGTCTGCGCAACCAGAACCATGTCGCCACGATGGCAAGCAGCGCAGCGCCCACGATTGCACCCACGACACTTCCCGCGATTGTGCTTGTGTTATTGTTTGACGATGAGGAACTGTTCGCTGAATCTGGGGTTGGGGTTGGGGTTGGGGAGGGTTGTGAGGACGACGGCCCAGTTCCGGTCAAACAGGATACATCCGTTCCGTTTGTGACGAAGAACCGGGAAGAAATGGCACTGGCGCCTGTCGCGAATACGAGACCTTCGATTTCGTACCACCCCTGAGAGACATTGACAGACGGCCAAGTCCATCTAGGCGGAGAGGTATCCGTCTCAACCAGAAGCCCCGAGAACATGCTCCCCGTCCCGCTCTGCCTCGACTCCAGGGGAGGGCGCTCAAGATCTTGAGATACGCCGATGTTGGTGATCGACAGTAACAATTGAGTTGATTGTCCACCATAAGTCCATGTAATGACGCTCGACTGGCATGCCGTCATGTTCTGAGCGGTCAAGCTGAGATTGGTCGGCAAAGACGAAGGCTGAGGCGTGTTGGAACTGCTTAATGGCGAAGGCGAGGCTGAGTTGCCCGATGGAGAAGATGAGGACGATGGCGGTTTTGGTGAGCTGAGTGAAGTCAGAGGAATAGATGGCTCACTAGCACTAGGCGTAGCAGACATGGTGTGAGTCGACGACTGAGGTGGGAGACTAGCTGGCCCAGGACCGAAAGTAACTGGTGGAATGGATTTGGGGCCGCCCTGACGTGCCTCGTGGACACGAGCAGATGCTGTGGCTGCGGCCGAAGCGGCGGAGACAAAACAGCCACAGGGAACAAACAGGAGCATGGCCTGTAGTAGCAACATCTTGTTCCGTTCTCCTACTACGAATGGACATCGCCGGGTCAATCAGAACAAAGGCCTAAGCGTTCTATCAAGTTAGCAGAGGACATACCTGATCAACGCTCAACAGACAAGGACACCCTGCACTCGATGGGAGCACGATTCGACCGCAACGACGACCTTGTTTGACAGCGAACCAACTGGCGATGTGGTTGGGAGAGAACTCACGCTGCCCGCTGCCCCAACTTGACACGGGCATTGCAGCCTTCATGGCAACGGCTCACGAGGTCGATCCTCCCACGTGTTCGGCCCACCGAAGTTTCGCAGCAACAATGACACACGTTGTGAATGGGCTTCTTCATATTATACATCAAACATATCATCGTTTCAGACTTCAGTCATGCGTCGGTGGAGCTGCCAAGGGTCTAGCGTCGGTCCGCCGCACAGTTGTTCATTCGGTTTAATCATGCTTTTCTCCAGGACCTTGGTGCCCAGGCACTTGCCCGGAGAAACTGGTTCTACTGTTCTCCCGGTGTTTACAATGCTCAACGATCAAAGACGTCAGAGGCAGTTTCACTTTCGCCCGGTTCAATGGTCTAGTGGTTATGATTTCTGTCTTACACACAGAAGGTCCTGAGTTCGATCCTCAGTTGAGCCATTCTTTTTTCATTTACTATCAGTCGCAACTCAAGTGCCCATAGCCAGCAAAGGTTTGTCCAGTTCTTTGTGGACTTCGTTTTTAATTTCCCTAAGTAGCTCCCCTGCTCCCTGCGACGACATTCGCAGCGCTGCCGAGGTGCCGTCCCGACCATTTCTTCTTTCCGTACCAAAATCCTAACACAGGATGACTGCCACACAATTGCATGCTTTTCCTGTCCACATGGAATCGTCATGGTGGGGTTAACAGCTATATTCTGCACCCCCCACGGCTGTTCCAGGCGGATTCGAATATTCAACCCCATGCCAACGCCACTCACGATATACTCCAACAGGTATATTCCATCGCAAGTTTCTTGCTTCCCTGGGTCCCAATCTCTCACGTCGACGACAACCTACACGTCTATATGGCCATTCCCGGCGAAACTTCTGCCACCCCTCCGAGCCTTCGAATGGTGGATGAGGCTCCAGAGTCCAGACATTGACATTAACAAGGTGCGCCGAGGTTTGAGCTCCGGTTCGACGTACACAGCCTCTTGTTGTTCCTCAAAAGACACGCCCTTCTTGGCTGGTATACCATACTTTTAGGGGGGACTCGTCTTTCGGGGATTTAGATAAGCTTCGATCATGAAAAGCCCAAAGTGAGGTATTCGCGCCATTGGACTCTTGGGTTTTAGTATTTGAAATTGACAGATATTGATTGCCACTGGCTCGGTGTAAATGTTTTTGCTAGTTATATATGCACCTACAACTTACACACTCTGTCATGTCAGATCTTCCCTTCTCCGCCGGATGTAGAAGGTGAATTCAATGAAATCCGGAAGTGGCGGCCGAGAAGGGTACTTGGACATGGGAAGGGAACTCCCTACTGCGGACGCTTTGTCTTGCCAAGTTCAAGTTATTAGTACGCATTGATCATGGAGGCCATGAGGTCAGTCCAAGCATAACTTTGGTGCACAGCGCGATCTCCAACCACAGTCGGCAGATGGACACCCCGGATTCAGCGAAGAGATTTTTCGCAGTTGTCTCTACTAGTCCCAATGAAACCTTGTTCGCACAGCTCGTCTCCAGAGGACAAGGAACTGATGCTTATTATCCAAGGGCCCGTTCACTTCTTCAACCTCGACATCAGTGATCTGACTGGCAGGCATCTCCGTTCCCCTTCGTTCCGCGCTTTCTGCTCGATTCCAATAACATCGCGAAGACAGACCTGCACTGCCATAGGTGATCTCTTGGATCTCAATGGAGAGAAATGGACAGGGCCAACCAGGTCGCAATCATCATGCGTACGACCGGAAGGAATCAGCACCGATGGCTCATCGTGTCCGTTACATGATGGCGTACAGGCCAGTGACTATGTGTACCTACAGATGACAAAATCTCAGATACCAAACCGTGAGTCTTACAGGGGGCAGTCGACGCCTATGTCCAGAAGATACCGCCTCGTGGATCCCCGCCGCCCCTGGTCAGCAGCCAATCAAATCTCAACTTGAATGCCATGATGCCAAGTCGCACATCGCAGATCCCCCGGTTCTGGATCACTATGACGGGAAACGGCGGGACGTACCTCACGACGATGTTCCGTGCGTGTAGATCGCAAAGGTTCCACCAGATCTGCTGTGCCGGAGATGCCTCCATTTTCAAAGATTTTGGGTTCGAATGCCTCTTTCGAGCTTCAAGGCGTCAAAAACACGGATGGAACTCGCTCGATCCGAGTCGTGTCAAATTGCTCCGCGAGTCGTGGGCCGAGAGTGTACCTCACATCCCCAAGTAGTGAAGGTCCCGGTCGAAGGTAAACTGGATATTATTCAACTTGCGCGGATTCGTGCCTGGCTAGAGTATGAGTTCTGAGGCGAGGAGACGTGGTCAAAGTGAATCACTGACAATCCAATGTGGTATAGTCCGAATCAGTCCGCGCTGGGACTGACGCCTCTGCGGTCACTGATGTTACGTCGTCTCTCTCCCCCTTTATCAAAGGTGGATTGAATGAGTTCCAGAAGGGGAGAACGTACTTGGCCATGGGAAGGGAATGCGTTGCTCTGGTGAGCGTGAGGTCACTCCAAGATGTAGGTGCGTACTTTGGTGGGATGATTGGGAGGGCATCAAATCGTGCCCTCGTGTGCAAAAGCAGCAACTGGCTGAGCAAACGCTATCATGATTATCTGCGCACGGTGTCGTCAAACACACCATGAATCCCCCGCGCAGTCACGAATGAATCACCCCTCCCAAATCCTGTTCGACAAAGTCCTTGCTTTCAATGTTGTTCTTGGCTTTGTCTGGCAAAAGGCATTGTTCTGTATACTGAAGGTATAGTGTACGATATCATGGTATGCAGACGGGATTAGATCCAGAAATTATACTGGGCAGGGATGTTCTCGCATCCAAAAGGGCACAATTAGGGGTGCAAGAAAGATAGAAAGAGCAATCATGAGCGGAAAGACAAAGAAAGACGGAACGGTGGTCGTAACATGTCATGAAAAACCAACGGAGGGAGTCGCGCACTCGCACGGCGCGAACCCCAACAAGTCGTGAAATTTATATCGTCTCCGAAGAGCATTCTTGGAGTTCTTCTTGTAGAGCTTTACGACCTTCCGGTGTCAACACGGGTATGCCGGAGACCCAACCGTCTTCAAAGTACTTGGGTATAAACCTACAAGTGGGGCAAGGTTAGCTCGGAGAACGGGTTACGGAATTGGGTTGGTCGACTCACTGTTCGTTCTTTCGTTTCCGTTCGCCCGCTTGGTCTCGTTGCCTTTGCTCGATAACAAGCTTGTGCTTAGTTGCATCTGAATACTCCTTGTTGAGTAGGCAGCTAGTGACGCTCTCCCACAACTTCCGACTCTCAGTCGGTAATTGCTTCTCGAGGGGACGGACGACCTTGGGGATGACCAATAGTTTCTCGAGGTCTATCAGCGTATGTAATTCCGCTGTCGACGCAACGGACACGCTTGAACCCGAAGGGTTACGTCGCCATCGGATCTGATTCCGCCAGCAACCATCAAAGAAGGCGACGACACGAGAGTGAGGAACGTGTTTGACTTTTGTCCACTCCTCATGCTCCGTGGAATCTTCGTCGTACGTGTGAATGACACCTTCGACGAGAAAATGAGCCCGACCGAGCCATGACTACGCGTGGGGTATGACAGATTTAGAAACAAAGATGCTCGATTTAGACAGAAAGGCGTACCTCCTCTTTGTACTCTATCACTGCACGATAGCTTTCTTTCCCTTTACCGCCGGTGCATGTGATAATCGTCGAATCCCCGACCGTTACGTAGAAGCTTCCTCTCAAGATCCCGTTAACGCTCGCAACGGGATGTGTGATATGATATTGCTCTCCTTCTCCTGGTCCTCCCGAAATGTTGATGAAGATTCCTTTGTTATATGAGCCGGGTGCGACACGCAGCGTGGTACCTGATATTTTCGCAGAGATCTGATCGACGCCTCGCATTTCAAGGGAGCGTGCAGGGCAAGTGGCATAGAATGCGGATACAGGCGGATGATGTGAAACTTGTTCGGTCATGAAGACCACGCGTATCGTGTCACCATCCGAGTCACCAGGGCCAAGGGAAAGGTTTGACATGTGTCCTGTAAGATCCCCGTCGTGATTTTGCTGCGGTGATGTAGGAGCAGTGGAGGGGCTGGCTTTGGTCTTGGAAAGGAGGCTGAGACCGCTTCGAGCACTCTTGGAACTGTGCTCGCTCTTTGCGCTCTTGATGCTAAGAGTCTCCGAAGGAATGGTGGTATTTGATAACCGAGGTGAGCTAGTCTCTGTTGTGTGGGTTCCAACTATTGGGGGATGCCTTGGGTCAGAAGAGTATCGGACAGGTGGAACATCCCAATGTGCACGAAAGTGCTCTCCAAGCACCGAGTTGTATGGCTTGCAAACTTTACCATGCTTGGTAGTGTTAGAGCACCCATACGAGAGACCGGGTCACGGGTGTCACTTACAATAACCTTGAGGTCCTTGGTGAACGTGAACCGCACCACGGCAAGCATGCGCTCAAAGGCATCATCAGAATCATTGATCCTAGAATGATATCGCTCAAGTCGGGTACGACATGATATCCGAGAAGGACATACGCTGCAAACAGATCTGGTCTGTCGAGGTAATGCCAATACTCCAGGTTTGGCAATGGCTCGAGCAAGGATGCCGGTAAAGACAAGCGCCTGCGTGTGCAACGTTGGTCAGTGGCTGGGGGTGGCTGAGATGTATTGGTTCCGCACGCACATCGCTGCGATGTCCTTCACCCCGAGAGAGTTCTTGACGAGCTGAACGATCATCTTGAGTTTTCCACCTTCACCAGCGTCGCCAGAGTCCGGGACGGAAATGGGTGGACCTGGAGCATCCTCATCGATGACCCCGTTAGGAGCAGCTGTTGGTGTGATATCATCACTGCTGGCTGCCATCGTGTGTTTGCTGGGATCGTAACGAATGTGGGGAGGGAGTAGGATGAAGGTAAGAAGACGAAAAGAACAAACGCGGAATTCTCTGTTTTGGGTGGATGGCAGATTGCTCCCACAAGGTTGTGGTGCACTGGGAGGATTGATTGCACGTGCGTAGAACACGCTCGGCTCGGCGTGCACAAAACAGGAGCTTGGTGGAACCGAGCACCTCAAACGTGTTCTAGACAGTCGGGGAGACCACAGCCCACAGACTGAGCTCGTTGTATGCCACTTGTGCAATGACTCGACGTAAACTACTGCTATGCCAACTATCATGGTACCCCTCAGCCTCCGGGGGTTGGAATTCATTACAATGAGCCACAAAGTCTCGCTGTGTTAGGATATTCTGGGTCCGAGCACTCCTTCGTCGCCTGCAGTAGTGCAGGTACATTCTAGTAGGACAGCTGGATGAAATTTGGATGGTAAACCGGGTAGACCGTGACTACCTCAGGCTGCGGCCAGTGCCTGATGTGGATGTCTAAATTTGAGTATGGGGCACGTGAGGAGCCCGCTGTTCAAGGAGGCGTGGCCAGGTACTGCGACCCAGAAGACACCGGTTTTAATTTATACGCTCCCTCCTCCCTCGTCTTTTCCATCGGCGTCGATGCTCGAGGACAAGTACATCGGGTTGGCACTCGCCGTGTCCAGTTCGGTCGCCATCGGAACCAGTTTTATTATCACAAAGAAGGTGAAGTCCCCAGTCCCATCTCAAACGTTCCTTTCAAATTGAAGCTCGCACTTCAGGGTCTGACCGACGCAGCCTCACGAAATTCAACCTTGGGCTCCGCTTCCGATGACTATGCATATCTGCGAAATCTAACGTGGTGGGCAGGAATATCCACATGTGAGTCCCACTATTGTTGTCACTCCGATCGCACCAACAGTTAACTCTGCACTCGTCTCGCAGTGATTGTAGGAGAAGGTGCGTCTGCGCTCGATTTCCCGACCATCCGAGTACTCATCTCCGTTCCAGTTGCGAATTTTGCGGCGTACACGTTCGCTCCACCAATATTAGTGACGCCATTAGGTGCATTGAGCGTGCTCATTGGGTTGGTTCATACGCTCCTCTGAATCTACCAAATTTGACACCAAACAGTGCAGTACTAGCGTCGTTCCTGTTGAATGAAGAACTTGGCCACCTTGGACGGACGGGATGTGCACTGTGCTTGATCGGTTCCCTCATCATTGTCCTTCATGCACCCCCAGACAAAGACATCCAAACTGTTGACGAGATCCTCCACTATGCCATACAGCCAGGTGGGTCAGATTCCAGCTGTATACTGCGCAATCTAACTCGTCACAGGCTTTATGTTATATAGCCTCACGGTTTTAATCTTCTCGTTGGTGATGATATATAATGTTGTCCCTCGATACGGCCGCTCCAACCCGATGGTTTATATCTCCATCTGCTCTTTGGTCGGCTCCGTTTCTGTCATGGCCATCAAAGGGTTCGGTGTCGCCGTCAAGCTCACCCTGAGCGGCAACAATCAATTCACGCATCCAAGCACCTACGTGTTTGGCATTGTCGTTGCAGGCTGCATTCTAGTACAGATGAACTATTTCAACAAAGCTCTCGACACGTTCTCTACGAATGTGTACGCCCCCCAGTGTGACTCGCTTGATGTCCCTAACTGATACTTTTTCAGCGTTAACCCCATGTACTATGTGGGATTCTCCACCGCAACGATCGTGGCATCCCTCATCCTATTCCAAGGGTTTAATACCACAGACGGTACAAACACACTAACACTCCTCGCTGGGTTCACCGTCACTTTCCTCGGCGTTCATCTGCTCAACCTCTCACGGGCACCTGATCATCCCAAACCCAACGGCCACTCGGCGCTCGAAGGCGGACTCATGAACCCGCGCATGAGTCTTCAAGGTCGCCCATCACTAGACGGTTGGGGAACTTCCGAGCTCCGAGCAGACGGCGCTCTCCAATCAGCCCACCACGGTCGTCGAAGTTCCCTCTATCGTGCCCAAAGCGCCACGTTATTCAACGCGTTCGAAGAAGAAGAAATTGGTGGTGGTGGTGGTAGTGGAAGGCCTGGTGACATGCCATTATCACAACTCCGGGAGAGCGAGGAAGTGGATGAAGCGGATGATTCCGAGTTTGACAGCGACGTGGATGAACGGACGCGATTGCATTCCGAACGTCGTGTACGAGAGAGCGTTTCTAGAAGCCATAGTACTTCTCCGGCGCTGCAGGGCAGTGCGAGGGGGTCGCCGACTCGGAGGGTGTCTTGAAAAAATTGTTTCGATGATGATCGATGCTTCGTCGAATGCGCGATGATTTGTATATGCGAGAGAAGATGGACTTTGGCTACGCTACTTTAGATTTTTATCATTTTACCTCCATACCTCACTCTGGAATTTACTCAGATTTCGGGCTCAAAACCCGGTCAGCACTACAAGAACGACTGTCTTCTGCTCATCGAGAGTCTGGGTTTGGGAGACTAGGTCAGCACGCTCACTGGTTACATACGTGACGTTGCAGAGGGAGTAGCACAAGTATCACTTCGATTTTCGCACCAGTACCGTGCCGTGACTGTAGCTCTCTACCATCTTCCCATCCATGCGCACCTTCTCATCTCGATTCTCCACGCTGCCAGTGTCATGTGTTTCGCAAAAAGAAGATCAGTAACACGACTGTGACTCGTTGCCTCGTGCTGGCGCCTACTCAAGTCCAAAGTAGGGACAAAGCTGTAGTCCATGCCCCTGGGCGTTTTTGTGGAAAATCCTGTATCCTCCTCTTCCCTCGATCCATAAGGTCTGACAACCCAGCTACTAGTTTTCACACTCTTCTGCTATGCTCAAGTCCGACGAGCCTGAGGTTAACACTTTGGGTTACATCCTAACACATGTTTTCTGTCCTTTGCAGCTTCCTGACGGGGACGACCACACCGTCGGGAACGACCGCGCCCTTGCTGATGCGATTTATGCTGCTGCCTGCGCTTATAGTGAGCACGCCAATATGCCTCAGTGGAATGGTATCACACGGATGTTGGAGAACGTGAAGGCCACCGTACAGTTCGAAAGCCTGGAAAAAGGCCAGGTTATTTCGCAACTCGGTAGGATGAGAGTTGGAGGTAAAACGCCGACATTCTCAAGGTGCTAAGTGCTCATTGTACCTACTCAACAGATACCCTTGCGTTTCTCATCCGTGCTCAAAACGCGGCAGTCATCTATAGGAAACAGAAAAAGGCCACGTTATGCGAGTCGATGGAGGTGTCCCCGATGGCCGGCGCTGTGATGACCACACGAGGCAAGCTCGTGTGCTCATATCCTGGGCCGGCCATCGAGGTCCCCAACGAAGTCTTTGAGGATAGGTCCTTCCAATCCGAGTTAGCAAATTTCCTCACTCGGATGAACGTCGACGTGCTTGATTCCGCTCCAACAACCCAGAAGTCACAGTCCACCGTCCTCGAAAACCGAGAAACAGTACATCCCCGGTATATCACTGAACTCCTCACCGGCATCTTGCGCGGTGTTGGTCGCCCCGCTGACATTGTTCGGATCACTAAACGCGTCGGCGATGACGTCGTATGGAATAATTCGTACCTGCCCTGGCGGCGCTCCCCGCTCTGGCTTCTCATTCGAGTTGCGCTCCAGACTTCTATGGAACGGTCGACCCTCGGCCGTGGTTCCTACAAGGCCTTCATGCTGTTCTTCATGTGCAATCTCGCGATGGAAGCCATCCAGGAAGACCTTCCCAATGATCTACTCCATTTCACGTCTGCCAAGATCAGCAGACGGCTGAGGAAGCTCGGTTCTTCCGTGCCGGGCTGGCTTTCGCACAAAGCCCTCGAGACGTGTACCCACCTTCGGTTAACCCTCGAGAAGAGGTGGACGGATATCCAGGCTACCCAACATGTTTCCCCACAATGGATTCCTTCACAACTTGATCTTGCTCGAGATACCCAGCTCTCTCTCGAACGCAGTCGCGAGTACCTGCTCAAAGCTCTCGCTAGTCAGGAAACCGCTCCTGTAGAGACACATTTCAATCCAGATCCCCTTGTCCGAGGTGCTCTCGACGATTTCCTGTCTATGGACGGCTCCTTCTTCAAGAAATTGTATCAAGCAGACCCCAATACCACGCTCTATGATGTCGAGCAAGCAGTAGCGCAGGATCTTGCTTCTTGGACGAATTCTGTCACAGATGCAGACAAAGCCTGCGTGAAGCTCGAAATCTTGGCAAACAAGTACTCCTCCAGTGCGTTGAAAACCTATGCGAACAATCCAGAGCATTTGTCTGTGATGCTCTTGACAACGATCGAGCTCTGGATAGCCCTCGATCAACTAGCTGTCAAGGAAACTCCCATCTTTTCTAATTACTCTCCCGAAGTTCCTACGGCTCTACTGGAGAACTTGCTGCTCCGTAAACGCGCAGACCTTGATCGTGTTCGCCGCGCGTACGACTACCTTTCTACTCGCCACTCGCGTTCGCATCTTGGATGGTCCGTCTTTTCGGCAGATATGTCCCACAATGCTTTCGCTGTCCGCTATTACGGAGCTTCCCCGTCACATCAAGCTCTTAAAGCAAAGGTAGAGGAAGCTGCGCAGCGCAAGGTGGACAAAAAGCTCGTCAAGCTCGAGAAGGACAATGCTCTTCATGCCACACTTCAGCAGGAGGTGGCCAATACCGACCACACTTACGCCATCAACTTAAGGGGCCGCATACATCATACACAGAATGAATGCCACAAGTGCGACCTGGAGAGACGACTTAGGAAGATGGATATAGCTGTTTCCGAGTGGCCTCTGCCGGCAGAGGATCTCCGTGCTGCGACGGTCATATTCGAGCTGAATTGCCCAGTATCGTTCAACATGTGGCGTTCTTCCACCTTCCATCTCCTTGTCGACCTCTGTTCCCCATCCCCATCCACAGAAGCGAAAGAACCGTACATTCTGCTTGGCAAGTATAGCGCACTCAGCAACAAACGCTACCTTGTCAAGCATCCGAGATCGCGCATCACCCTTGCGTCAGATACAAAACCGTTCGTCAAGACGCATTACAGTAAAGTATCGATTCCTTCTACGAAGGATCGGGTTTGCGTCAAGAATGGCCTGACATTCTATGGGTTTGATACCCATTCCTGTGCTCCAGTCTCGAAAGGGTTGGACAATATCGATATCAAGCATCACTGCACGTATGAACTTCCTAACGGACGGTATCGTAACCTGCAAAAATACGTGACCGCGACCTCGCACACCTCCAACGAGATCTTAGCGGATCAAGCGGATTGCGACAAGGACCTCTCGATCCACGAATTCATCGCGTTCGGCCACCTCCGCAGCGGTGGTTCGCTGCAATGGCTCAACATCTTAAGGGAGCTCCGTGACCGGACGTTAAGCTTCCGCCGCCCGGAGGTTCACCTCCTGCTGGCTCAGACAGCTACTCAAATTGGGCCGCTTGCCAGTACCGGGGAGTGGGTGTGGCATCAAGAGTTACAAGAGCCTTCGTTCTGCGACGCGCTCCTTGAAGAGTTGGAGAGCCTCATCACGAGTGTGGAAGCCAACTGGCTCGAAGCGGTGACGATGAACACTGTTTCATTCTTGCTCAGTCGCTTACTTGGATCAAGTCCGAGTGAAGCTGCCTTGAGAAAGGCTCTCGGACTTCTCCGCCGCGTTCGCAAGAAGACGTTTTCCTGGGTGATCGAGCTCTCGGACAAGCTTGCGCAGACACCGGAGGACGAGGACCTTCGCTGGCTTTTGCGGGACATGGCCGCAAGCTGTCGCAGCACGTTCGATGTTGACCCTATCCTCATTCCCCGCCTCATCCACTCTGACGAAGACGTCGAGGCCTTGCTGTCATGTTCCATCTTCATTCACGATAACACGCCGAGCAATCTCTCCGGTACTCCCGCGTATTCGCAGCTGCTCCTCCAGCGAGACAAGCGTCTCTCCCTAGTTCTCGAGGGTATCCTGTTTGACATCATCCTGAATGATGCGTTGGGGGGAGGCATTGACCTTGCAATTCGCCGAGTGTGGCCTGGATATCGTCTCGGCTCAGCTTGGCAGCCACTGCACTCTCCGAACTCGCAATGGGTTTCGTGCGAGACCGCAGCGACCGACGATCAGTGCTCCCAAGTGGTCCACTTCAACCTGCTCGAAGGGACCCTGATAGTTGAAGGGAAACCGTTGAGCAGATTGCCTGATGCTATACTAAAGCATCCAACATACCTGCAGATCTTTGGCGAGGTACGTATCTCAGTATAGATGCGAAAACGAGGGCTGACCACTCTATGCAGCGAGTCTTGGATGTCCTACCAGCGGATCTCCCGGGTATGGCTTTCTCGACACGTGGCATGATCTCTCAGCATCGAGTGAGTATCCATCTCATGTAGTGGATGAACGATTGGTAACCTGAAACCATCAGGTGTACTTTGCACTGAGAGACAAGGATCTCATCATACGGGCGAAACATGAAGATGCGCCCCATATCATTGAGTTGATTCCGCGTGAAACACTGGTCGGAGACTTGCCGGCGTCGCTTGTCCAGGGCCACGTCCATTGGTTGAACCTCTCCACTTCTACCATCGAGATATGCCCCATCGACAAGTTTTGGGAGCATTCTACAGAGAATTGGGAGATCGTATGCATTCCTGGACAATATCATCTGCGCAAAGGTCGCCACTGTCTCGCAGACATCCGCAGTCCAACATGGTCTATGGTTTCCCGCCTTTTGGAGCCACTCGACGTTCCCGAGAATCTTATCATCATGCTGTCCCCAGTCGTCTCATCCCGACACACCCTCTCGCTACAGTTATCCGTTGATCTCCCCCGCTATGGCTTGTCCTTCTTCATGAATGAAGATGGCGACCTTCAGTCTCGCAATCTGCGTGGCATGGTTTACGATGACAATCAATGCACTGGGACGATGTTTGGGTTGGTCAATCAGCTAGTTCTCCGGCCAAAACACTCAGTCGAAGAGGACCTCATCCCCCGCCGTGTGCTCATACCTGATGGCGACGTGTCCTTCGAGAAGCTCGGACACCACGTCCGCGTTGAAATAAAGACCAATCACGATGATCCCCTCAAACGAGTCACGTACCAAACGTACACGGTCGATGTGGAGCTAGGCTGTTTGACAGGGAATGTCAGCATGACGAACAAACTCTATCGTGCCTACCTGCATGCTCTGACCAGCAGCGGGTGTAGCACCGACCCATTAACAGGCAGGACAGGCGTAGAGGAAGCTCTCTGTCTATTACGTTCTGCCGGTTGTCGGTCGATCATGAAGCTTGGACCTCGCGACGCAGAGCTCCTGCAAACGATCGCATTACTCGCTCCCGCTCGGACATGGTACCCACCTCAGATGAAGCGTATGCAGGCGGTGGTGTGGCCAGGCCTTCCGGTGAATGCTCCCTATCATGAATTGTACATCGCTGCAAGAGCGATCAAGGATCACTGCGAAAGACTCCAGCTATTTCAGGCGCACCAGTCGAATTCATTGTTCCAAGATTTTCCATCGCAAGACGATCACCTCTTGGATCGCAGTGCGCTGCGTGCTGCATATCTTCTTCCACCAGGATTTCCCAGAGAGCTCCCAGAGGCGAAACACGATGTCAAGCACAAGGCCAGAGACCTTCTGGGGGCTGAATCGGGAGAGCATCGGGCCTATACAGCGGCATATGTTGTTCTCCATCCCTCCGCGACCGGTGCGAAGGCTGTCAAGGATCTACAGAGCATGGTTGAGTCGTTGAAGGCCACCGTACATGGGGAAGCTTCTTTGTCACTGCAGTATAACAAATCGTGGCTGGAGCCTGACCTGTCATCGATATGGATTCAGGCGTACAATCACCTACGCATCAGCCAGAAGGCCGAACACTTTGACCTCCTCTTCTCCCTCCCAGCCATGGCCTATGGATCACCAACGCTCAGCGAACTTGTCCCCACGTTCATGGCTTTTGCGACGCATCCAAAGTTCAGTCTCGAAAGCCCACCGCCTTATTTATCCTACAATCTCTCAGACGGATATCAACCCCCGCCGCAAAAATTGCTCAGCCATCTCTATGGCTCCATACACCCCTTCGAGGATAGCCCAGAAAGTGCTATCGAAGCACAGCCTGACGAAAGCGAACCCGCATTGAAGTCACGTCGATTCAAGCTCTACAACAGCAGAATCAAAGCTGATATCAAAAGTGCATCAAATCGTTTGCTCCAGCACTGGCCATCTGAGACGCCTCCTCCGTGTTCGCTCACCCCTGACGCATACGACGTTGAAAGCTTGACCTCGAAGCTTCAGGTCATCTTTTCGAGTTGCTATCAAAACCACAGGCTCAGGGAGCATCTTGTTCGCGTCCAGAAGATTCTGGACAACGTGTACTCGCAGGGTAGACCAAGTCGATCCCTCCAATATGTGGTCGGGCCCTGTCCCAACATTCCCCCTCGTACTTCGTGGGAGATCACAGAAAACCAGTTATTCACTCGATTGGCGCCATCGTTACCCCCACGCGAGAAATTGTCCCGTTCCACTGCTGAGGTTCCCAAAGCCTCAGCTTCAGGTTCGGAGGCATTGCATCGACTCATCGCCGAGGTTCAGACAAAGGTGGACATCCAATTCCACCATCAATATGTCTCCGACCTTCGCGCTAGCGCAGAGCACTTCGACCGCGAGCTGCTACTACCTTCAGTCACTCATGGTTTGACGGAGACACCTGACCTGGCACTCAGGGTGCACTATGCCCGGTGCAGAAATAGCTATTTGGACGCGTTGACTTGTGTCAAGCAGGAGCTAGGTCCGAGAAGCACGGGAGAGCAGGCTATAACCGAATCGAGTCAGTGGCCACGCGTGACTCCGTACGCACTCTTTCAATGTCTCGCATCCACCTCGTCAATCGTAGTCTCCGAGGATTGGAAGAAATGCCTCGTCAAGTTGGCACTCCTCGCCTTGGATCTCCAACGCTCTCGTAGGTTGCTCAGGTTATACCTAGACAATCTCGAGGAAGAGTTCACGAAGGAATTGGAGAACGAAGGGTGCGACGGGTGGAATGCTGAGCAACACCCAGATTGGCTTCTGGTCCAGGTGTGTACCGCGTGCCCTGAGCAGGTAGATTATACTAATCCCACCTATCCCATCAGTTGCAAGGCAATATACTCGTTCGCCGCGTTCAGGTAGACGTTGCCAACGAGATGATATCACCACGCTCAAGGGAGAATACAGCCATGCAGCTCAATATGGGAGAAGGAAAATCATCCGTGATCGTCCCAATTGTTGCTGCTGCACTTGCCGATGGCGATCAGATCGTCCGCGTCATTGTCCCGAAAGCATTGACAACACAGATGTTTCAGCTCCTCTTGGATCGCCTTGGTGGACTTGCCAATCGGCGAATATATTACCTCCCCTTCTCCCGTTCCCTCGAGGTTAATCAACAACAAGTCTCGGCCATCCTCCAAATCCTCTCCGAATGCATGAGCGAGCATGGCATTCTGGTCCTCCAACCTGAGCACGTCCTATCACTCAAGCTTGTTAGTGTCGAAAAGCAGTTGTCAGGGGCAGAAGAGAGCCAGCTCGCACACCACCTACTGGATCTTCAGCGGTGGCTTCACTTTCATACCCGGGACATTCTAGATGAAAGCGACGAGATCCTTCATGTCCGATACCAGCTCGTGTATACCATCGGCCATCAGCAACCTATAGAAGGATTCCCTGAGAGATGGACCACCACTCAGCAAATCCTCGGTCTCGTCAAGAGACATGCACATTCCCTCGGACACATTTTCCCACTCGGAGTAGAGTTCGAAAGCGGCCCACCTGGATCATTTCCTCACTTCCGTATCCTGCAGAACGACGTCGACCAAGAGTTGATAACACGGATAGTGCACGATGTGATGGATGGCCTCCTCCCAAATTTCAACTTCAGCCGCCTACCCGAAATGCTCTGGGATGCCCTCATCCACTTCATATCATGCAAGGATGCACTTCCATCAGCGGCTCAAACAGTAGAGGAGTCTTTCAGGCATAGCCCACTGTGGAGTGGCTTACTGCTACTACGCGGCCTCTTGGCCACCGGCATCCTTCTGTACCCTTTCAGGGAGCGGCGCTGGCGCGTCGACTATGGCCTTGACCCAAAGCGTACTATGCTCGCAGTTCCATACCGAGCGAAAGATGTGCCCGCACAAAGGGCAGAGTTTGGCCATCCCGATATCGCGATTATCCTCACCTGTCTATCCTACTACTATGGTGGTCTTAGCGAGGACCAGCTGAAAGTTTCCTTCGATATTCTGCTCAAACAGGATGACCCATCCTCGGATTATGAAATCTGGGTTCAGGAATGCCCGTCTGTCCCTGATTTTCTTCAGAGTCTCAACGGTGTCAACATCAAGTCGTCGCAGCAATGGAGCACTTACCTACTCCCTCTCTTTTCCCGCAACCAAGCTACGGTTGACTTCTACCTTTCGAAAGTCGTATTCCCGAAGGAAGCCAAGGAATTTCCGTCGAAACTGTCGTGTTCGGGTTGGGATCTCGCAGAGAAGAGGGAACGACTTCTCACCGGTGAGCGACATCGGGTCTTCCTCTCGGGGCTAGCAGGCTGACCACTGTTTAGGCTTTTCTGGTACCAATGACGGTCGTTATCTCCTACCCACGCACGTTACACAGCGCGATCCAGACCATCAGCGAGGCACCAATGCAATGGTGCTCGCGTATCTTCTACAGCCGGAGAATGATTCCTACATGCTAACGGCACATGAAAATGGCGAACGTCGGAACACGCACCAGTTCCTCGAGATGGTGGTCTCACAGGACCGAGAGATTCGCGTATTGTTGGACATTGGCGCACAGATGCTCGACCTTCAGAACCAAGAGCTCGCCAAAGCGTGGCTGAATCTCAAGCCGGATATTTCTGCGGCCATCTATTTCGATGAGGACGACGAATTGACAGTTGTTTCACGCGACGGCACCACACAGCTTTTGTTATCGTCACCATTCGCTCAGCAACTCGACCAATGTGTTATATACCTCGACGATGCTCATACGAGAGGTACCGACATCAAGTTCCCTCAGGGATTCCGCGCTGCTGTCACATTGGGTCCCAAGGTTACGAAGGACCGATTAGTTCAGGGTATGTTTATGTTCTGTACTTCTCCTTGGGCAAAGCTCAGCGCCGATCGTTCTAGGGTGCATGCGGATGCGGAGTCTCGGATTCGGTCACTCTGTCATGTTTTTTGCACCACTCGAAGTTGATTGGAGCATCCGCTCTCTGACCAGCAAGGGACCTCAAGATACCATCACCACCGCGGATATCCTGCATTGGGTAATTCGCGAGACCTGCAACGATATACAGCAACAAGGTCCTCACTGGGCGCAGCAAGGGATGGATCACGCATCTCGATACGCTATATGGTCCAAGTTTTGCGAAAACAATCTCACACCGAGCCAATTGTCTGCGGGGTGGCTGCGCAGTGAAGCCAAGTCACTGGCGGATCTCTATGCACTGCACGCACTGGGTCCTTCGAACTCTACCACGCTGGATGTGCCGGAGATTCGCCAACGTTGCTTGACTCTTGGGATTTCGTCGCTCCCCGACATAGGCATGAATGAAGAACAGGAGAGGGAGGTTGTTCATGAGGTTGAGCCGGAGCCACACGTGCAACGGCCTCCCAGAGCGTCACCAGCGACTCACTGGATTCATCCGGATGTCGTTTCCTTTTTGAACACGGGAATCATCCCTCCAGGAACCAACGCTTTCTGCCCAATCTTTCGGACTCTTGATTCCACCTCCGCAGCTAGTACCAACCAAGCGCACGTTTGGAGTACAATGGTCTTAGCGACTCGAGACTTCTCTACGACTGTCGCGTCATCAACCGGGAGAATGGACGACTATTTACGCCCTGTCCAGTGGGTTGTTTCGAGCAAGTTGAAGGCGAGGAAGGCTCGCAAGCAAGCACTCGTCATTCTCAGCCCTTACGAAGTCAATGGTTTGATGCCATATATCAAGCGGAGCAAAATCGTTCATCTCCATCTGTACACACCCCGCACCACCAAGTCTATGAGACCTTGCGATGACCTCATGCTGTATAGCATCCCCAAGGTCCCTTCGGCTTGGGCTATCCCTTGGGCTTTTATTGACCAGTTAAACGTGTTCGCTGGACAGCTCTACCTCACGGACTACAGCGCGTACACCCGGCTATGCCGTTTCCTGTGCATACACACGACGGATCTACAGGACCATCATGGTATCAACGTTAATCGTGACGGGTTCATCGCTCCATACTCGCGGTTGCAAACTTTGAGGGCATTGATGAACCTTCGGCGAAAAGGCATGAGCTTTTCCCCGACGCATATAGGGAGAATACTTGATGGGCGATTACTCAACGAGAGAGTGTTCGATGGCTGTGACGATGTAAACTCCATTTTTCTTGTGTCGTTTCTCACCAAGCTGATGAATCTTCCAGAATAGCCGACTCGGAACGATTGCGAACTAACTCTACGAGCTCTTTTTTGATCGCTCGGTCCTCTCTGATGAAACTAGTGGGGAGTTTTTGGGCAAGGCCTTAGTCGTGGGGCAGGAGACAGTGATGACTCTTGGATGACTCCCATCATGATTTGCGGCATGCTTTGTACTTATGTTTGCATGATGCGTCAGTGCGTAGAGCAGAACGATGTCTTCCGCTCATTGAGAGTTTGGTTTTGGGTAGTCTCCCTACACTCTGAGGAAATGAGCAAGACCCACAGCAAGTTGCAGTTGGCGCTCGAACTTGAAGGCGCTCGAGCTATCTCCACGTGCAAAATGACGGGCGCGTTGGACCTGCCAGCAGCCCTGCCACCGGGACCTCCACTTTCAAACCACTGATGGCCGGGGGCTCTGAATTCCTGCAGGATGTATACGCAAGGCATCTACCAACAAAATTTGGTTACCCACTCTGGACTCCTGAACCAAGCAGCAAACTCCCTGACTCTTATCAAAATGAAGGACTTCAGATCGGGGATGTTGGTTACGTTGACCGCTGGGGAGTTTTCCATGTGCTTTTCAACATACGATACTCCTCCAACCATGATCTCCATCAGGAAAAACCTCCCAAGGGAATTTGATGAAATTGCACTAAATTCCATGAAATTTCATTCTATTTTAGGAATCCATTCAATAACTTAAGTCCATTCTAAATTCCATCACATTTAGTGAAATTGCGTGCATTTATTTCATACAATCAATAGTAACAAACAAGAGGTAGGCACGATCCGGATCGGGAACACCCACCTCTCAGCCCATGTCCCACTTACTGGTCTCTGGGGTCTTTCTTCGGAGCTAGTAGTTATTTTTGAGCTGTTTTTGTCGAATTCGTGTTTGTGATAACAGAATGGATTATCTGGGTGGTATAATTCGTGCGTGTATGATAGATACCTAAGCTACTCGCTTTGAAACCATGCAGTTCTCTTCGTGTATGTTGAGAAGAAGCCAAGGATAGGGGAACACATGGTCACGTGGATGGGGAATGCTAGACGGACGCGACGCGACGCGACTCGTGAACAGCCCGCTGCAACGGAGGGGGGATGGACGAGCTAGACACCGGGCACAAGCTGTCACCATGGACATATACCCCCATCCGGAACAATTCAACCTCTCCAGAAATCATACTTGCTGTGGCCTCTTCCTCAGGATATCCGGCTTCGAACTTCGGAGCTGCAGAAATCTCGCAGAATGGAGCGGAAATCACCCATACAGTGTCCATCCACTCACCATCGCTCTTGAGCCCTGCCGGGTTCACCTCACTGGCACAACCATCACACCAACCGCACGCTTCCATTGCTCCGAGTCTGACTCGGAGCCTGTCTTATTCGCCATCTAATTCGCATCTGTTTAGTCCCAGCCCAAATGGCTTTTTGGACGCTTCTGCCAACAGTCCATCTGCATCGACGGCTCTCCTTGAAATGGGGTACTTGAAGGAAAATATCGAGTGGGACTTTGGAGGGACCGAAGGGAAGGTTAGAATCAAATGCCCGAGGTGCACGAAATGGCTCAAGACCAACTCGAAGAAACTTATGTTTGGAAATCTCGTGGCGCATCTCAATAGCCGAACGAAATGCCAGACTGGCGCTGAAGTGCAACGGGGGGAGGCAGCGCAAGCACGACACGCGCTCGATGTGTTATTCCCGGTAGTGGGTTGGTCGAGTGACGGGATCGAGGATGGTGCACCAATCCCGCCCGCTATGGCTCAGGCAATGCTGATCACACGAGAAGAAGAGGAGCTCATGGGAGTTCTGACAGACAAGATTCCCCCGAAGGTGCAATCACCTGTCGTGGTGCAGAACGAGGCCAATACCCGGGCGACGGCCAGTCGTAATAAAAGGCGCCGGGTCGCAGCGGCCTCGCCTCTCCCTGCTTCAAAGCGTTCGAAACAATAGAATTCCACTAATCACTAGTCTACCCTCCTCATTCAATCAGCTCGTACTTACTATTCATTACTACTAGGATATCATAATTGCCTATACTTTCGTGTACATGCATTCACAGCTAATGCTCGCTTCCTCTATACATCTTTTAATGGATTTCCATGTTTTCGTTGGTCTTTCACCCTCTTCCTCCGTGCCCGGTACAACGGACCGCAAGTCCCGATGCATGTATGCCCCAGTGTACGGGGTCCCAGTCCAAAATCGAGGTCGGTGTCGGAATTTTCTTTATTGCCTACCTCTTGGTAACAAATGAATCTAAGCTGAGGACGAGGAAATCCCCAGTCCCGCACCGCGTTAGCTAAGCTGAGCTAAGCGGGTCGCCCGTTTCGGGAACGAGGCGCGAGGTGGACGCCGGTGTGGCGGTGCAGGGACCCCGGCGAGCGAGTCGGCGTGATTCGCGACCGCGACCAGTCGTGCCAACGAAGCCCGGGAGAGCTCGAGCTCGAGATTCGGTGCCCGTGGTGAATCGTCGAGACGAGACGAGCGTACCGTGCGTTTTTGGACGACCGAAAACCGACGTCCGTTGCAGCGCGAAGGTCCCCCGGAAGTAGTAGCGCTGCTGTAACTCCCGCCAGGGCACGTACGTGTTTTTTTTGGCGTGCTGGCCAACGTTAGCCGAGGAGACTGTAGCTCGGGCGCTTTGGGACTGTGGATTTTCGTTCCGCACCTCGTTGATCCCTCCCAGCGACGACGGTCCTCTTCTCTGCCAAAAATGAAGAGGTCTCCTCGAGCCCATCGGAAATCTACAGTCCCACAGCTTAGCGGTCTACAGTCCCCTCGGGTAATTCAAGGAACGATTTTTTTTTGCTCGGTCCCCTCTTCATTTATCTCCTCTCCTCTCCTCCTCCTCTTATCTCATCCCCCATCCACCTCTCTCGCCACCCATCCACCTCTCTCGGCGTAACCTCAGCTCTCGCTCGACGTCTCCATACTCGGCTGTCGGACCCATTCCAATCTTCCCTCCTGGATCGCTTTCGTCAAGCATCCAGCGCACGCATCGAATCTCGGCACCTCGCCCTCGCGTACGATGGGCATCCATGGTCTTTGGGAGGTACGTCGCTTTTTTTCACTCTTGTCGGTTGTCTCGTCGCTCGCTAACGGTGCCAACATCCAAGGCTCTCGAGCCTGCCTCCTCCGAGGTTTCTCTCTTGGCGCTTGCTCTCAACGACCGGTACAACGGCCCACCTCCACACCTCGCTTACACAATCGGGATCGATGTCAGGTATGCACAACTCCCGCTGACACGCTCGTCTACGCTCGTTCACCTGCCTCCACCATGGTCTAGTATATGGTTCGAACAATGCCAGCAACAGCTCTGGCATCGTGCGAACCCCCGCAGCGGCCAGAGCCCACCACTCCGGTCCTTCCTCTTTCGTCTCGCTCGACTTGCCCAGTTGCCGGTCCACCTCGTGTTCTGTTACGATGGCGAGGCTCGACCGCACGTGAAACGAGGCAAGAAGGTCGACACTCGGGCGCACTGGATGACGCGCCCGACACAACGCATCCTTGATGCGTTCAACGTACCGTGGCTCACGGTGCGTGCTCTCCGTGTATCGTGAAACCTCCGGTCGGTCTCATGGCTTGACAGGCTCTGGGAGAGGCAGAAGCCGAACTCGCTCGAATGAACCAAGCGGGCATCATTGATGCTGTCATGACGGACGACAGCGACTCGTTTGTGTTTGGCGCACACACTGTGCTCCGAAAGTAAGTGTCCTTGGCGTGGGGCTGAGCCCGTATTGTACAATGTTGATGCTTTGTGCCAGCTCGAGCTTCGATGCTCGTGGCTTCATCAAGGTCTACACGACCGAGGCCATTCGACGGGAGGTTGCTGATCTCCTGTGCGGGGATGCATTCGCCCTCATGGCACTTTGCTGCGGGGGTGATTACGACACTGTATGTAGCAATTTTGAAGCATCCGTTCATTCTCTGACATGGTGACATGGTGATCTAGGGCCTTCGTGGCTGTGGAATGACTACTGCATTGGGCCTCGTGCAATGTGGCCTCAGCAACGGGGTTCGGCAGGTGCTTTCCAATGGTCCCGAGATGGAAAACATGCTTGATGACTGGCGTTGTCGGCTGCGAGACCACCTGTTGCACGATCCTGCGAACCAGCTCGGACGTCGTCATCCTGCACTGGCTGCATCTATTCCCGACACTTTCCCACCACCTGATGTCATCAGGTACTACCTCAATCCTGTTGTCACCACTCATTGCGTGATGATTTCACGGGAGCCCCAACCACCAGATCTGGCTGCAGTCGCGAGCCTCGTTCGGGAGTTCTTGGGGTGGGAGGATGTAAAGCAAATGCTCACCACCTTCGCTTCGAACATATGGCCGACAGTGATTCTAAAGGAGATCCTCCTTGACCTCAGCAGGTGTTCCCCTCATGGCAATGAGGTGAGTTTGGTCATCGAGCCTCGACTCCGTGATAATGACTTCATCAAACTCTATTGAAGTTTGACCTAGCAATGGGCTGTACGAGGGCAGCTTTCCTGGCCTTTCCACAGTCCCGATCGACGAGGCATGGGGTTCCGGGCATGCTGATCTCGCTGCCGACTGCAGCATTGAGGCGAGATACCCTCAGAGACTTGCCGGACTGCCTACATGATCCAGGTAATGTCAATATGTTGTCAAAGGTATCTATTTGGGTTCCGAGTCGTATTTTCGATGGTTGGACACACACCATGTTCATGGGGGGCTCGACAACAAGTGGCCATGCTGAGGTAATGATTTTAACTATGTCTGGTGTTGGCATGAGCTCATGTTCGGGTAGGTCATCGAGGCACGAGACAATGATATCATTGACCTTACAGTCGATGATGAGCCCACCCCCAGTAGCTCAGGCTCGCAAATTATTGACCTCACCCATGACGAGGATTGAAGTTATATATAGGTAGATGCTTCTGTATGTATGATTGGTTGCAAGTGCTTCCGTATGTATGATTGATTACAAGTGTATGGACTAACAATGCATAATTGACCTTGAACTGCATGTCATTAGAACCAAGTCGTGAATCATATCAAGTGATAAATTGTATCTATCATGCACAATGGCAGGTTCTACCACAACTATAGCATGGATCTGTGCCTTTGCGGTTCGGGTTCATCAGGTCCTCTCGCTCGTAGTCGGGATTGTCATTCCATGACAGGAGATACCTGAAGATTGTTCCCGGATTATCAAAGTTCTCGGCCCAGCCTCCCCAAGCGCAGATCTGACGAAATGGCCACTTCAGGACAGTATGCAGATATTGGCAACCTCCACGGCGAAACGAATGTGTCCCATATGGGCGAGGATCAACAGTGATGTCGAGCAAGTTGTTTCGGAAACACTCGAGAAAAGCAGCTGAGGTCTGTTAGCATCAAGGATTAGTGAATGTGTTTGAATGAGCTGTCAGGCAAATTGAATCAAATATACCATGCTATCCTGAGGCTTGATGCTAATCCCATCACAGCCAACTCGCTTCCGAAAAACAAAGCCATCGAGTTGTTCATTCTGCTCTTGAGCAAGCACCCACCACATAGCAAATGCCCGTGGTGCACACATCCATGGCCGGCCTAGATCTGTATAGAGATAAAAGGGTGCCACTCCTAGATGACATCATGAAATGGGTTGACTCAAAAGATGAAGATAAGACCAAATACTTACCTCCATACTGGTGTGTTTTCCGAAATGGAAGCATAAGTTTGATGCGAAAATGCTCGGGTTTGAGTTTGCCTGCCTTGGCAAGAAGCTCGGGGTTTGCATCAAGCCAATGTTCATCAATCACCGGATCTTTGATCTGGAAAGTGACATCAGCCCAAGTGATACGGAGTGCCTCGTCGAAGCGCAGTAGGCAAAGCATTGAAACCAGATATAGCAGGTAGAGCATTGCTCGAATGCGCAAGCCTGCCCACTCCGCTGGGTTTTCCACCTTGCGTTTTCGTGACAGAGGACTGTATTCCTTGGGTTTTGTGGTCATTGCAAAGTCAAAGAGTTGTCGCATGGTTGCTTCATCCATAGCTCGTGCACTGGTGGCAACTTCACCAGATCGCACCTGAGAATGCATATATCACGACAAGATGAGAAAGAGCACCGGGGGTTTCAAGATACTTGCAGATTAACTCACCTTGCGACGACGAAGGCTGACCATGTATTGTGAGACCGTGACCGACAATGATGGGTTTCCAATATATAGCCCAGGCTTGACCGGATTCTCCATCCATGGTTGTGTACCCAAGCCATAGTCGCGCCCGAATTTGTGGCTGATAGCAGCGCGCATCTTTTGAGCGGTGCCGTAGGTAACACGATCTGGGGCAGTTGGAGGCTTTGCTTTGCCAGTCCAGATATCAGTCTCGTCGCACCTTATGGTACAGAGGGACATGCTCAAGAATTGTTGAGCAGCACGGAAGAGGTGTTCTCGCTTACTTGTTCATTATCCACAGTGCAATCCATGTCGGAAAGTCAGCGGGAATGTTCGGATACATTGTATCCACATCGCGGGAGGTTTTCGCCTTTCCAATCGTGACCGCGAACTCTTTGAACTGATTCCAGTACCTAATACAGTGATTACCAGCTCGAACGGAGGTGTTCGTGAATCGTGGCTTACCGTTCATAGTCGGATAGTGTTGTATCAACAATGACACCTTTCGAGGCAGTCTTGAGATTGGCAGCAAGTTGCTCATGCTCAGATACTGTCCCAAGTCTCTGGTACTTCGTTGGTTGCTCCGGCAATTCTGCGGCGTGTGACTCGAGCATTTCCGCGGGCGTACATTCATTGTCGATTTCGAGCCCATTTATGAGAGACTCGATCTCCTCCTCCCGATCTTCAGCTGCAGCATCAATGCTGACACTGGCTTGTTCCTGTTGGAGGTAATGTATTGCCTCGACGGACGGCTTGGCTGTCATTCTGGTAGTACGAGTTGAGGTCAGGTAGCTGGGATGAGGTCAGACGTAATTTATTTCAGAATTTCGTAGTACACCATTGGTCCGTAATTGAATGCCGAACGGAACTCGAACACGCCCCTTAACCCTTGCTTGAGGTCAAGCAACAACATGCCGCCCATGACCGTGACAACCCTGGACTCGGAACCAGCTGACCTGGACGAGCTTGACCTGCCCGAGCCTGGGCAGACCTTTATTCCGGGAACTGCACTCAAAATGATCAAGTTCGTCGTGTAAGTAGCTCCGAGTCATTGACTCGATCAGACTCGGAGATGGTGGAAACTTACCCTAAGACTCCAGAACATGTAAAACGACGAAAGCCGACATCCAGGAACAGCTCCGAATGTACGGTCTACCGGTCAAGGGTACGAAGCCGAAGCTCCTGCAGTCGTTGCGGGATTTCGCCGGGAACAGGGATTCCTGGTTCTTGTAAGTGACTTCATCCTGCACGAACCAGTCGAACGTTGTCAGTACACGCACTCGCTGACTGTTGTTAGGTTATTCGAGCCTCAGAAGAAGCGAAAACGCGGCATCCACAACAGCCGCACGTCTCTCTCCACAAAACGGATTGCGGATCAGTTCGGGGGATCGGAGGACGAGCAAGTCATCACATACAAGAGCAAGAAGAGCGTTGCACGCGTGCAACGCTCACTCGACGATCAGGACCGTGCTGCCAAGAGAGCCTGGGTAAGCATCATGTTAGTCTGCTATGACGAGTACTCATCCTGCTATATTGTAGGCCAATTCCCTCCTCTCTGCACTTGGTGTTGATGGTCTCACCTCCGACTCGGAGGCTGCATCTGCAGCGAAACGGCGACGCATCACGACGGAACTGACTGATGGCTCCAGTCCGAGTCAGATGACCAAAATAGATGCCGTCCCAGAGGTGCGTGTGTGATACCGATACGAAAATTTCCGACTGATCTTATTGGGCCGCTACTTATTAGGAAGCCATCATCCGCCGACTACGCTGCCTCGAGCATGGCCTCCTCGTGACTCAAGACAACCTCGCTGAGCGAGTTGGAAACTTAGAGGGCAACCTCACTGCTCACATCCACGATCTCGTGGCCTTCTTGAAGTCGGACCCCCATCATACTGCAACCAGCTCCATCAGCTCCATCCAATCAGCCCCGAGCCTGAGTATTACTACTCATCCCAACAACTTGAACTTGGCTCACACGGCGCCCAGCCGGCCTTCTCTCACGTCCCACCCGAGGTCAATCGAAGCTTCAGACGCTCATAACTTGAACGACCCACCACAAGGCATCATCCCCGTCGAGTTCCTTGGCACCGCCTCCCTTGACGGACCGGACGCCACTTTTGTGTTTGACACGAGACGTGTCCCCGATCCCCCCCTCATCAATTTCTCGAATGACATCGATCGGTTATTTCGCGAGTGGGAAAGCTCGACTCTCTTGATCGTCCACGGTCGCGGAATTCCCGTCAAACACTGGGATCAGTTTTACAAGAAAGGAGTTGGTGCCAAAGAGATGGCATGGGATGCACTCAAAAGCAAGTGGGGAAAGTGGAAGGTACGCCCGCACGAGTCTTTCTCTCGAACAAGCTAATGATTTTCTCCCCAGTTCATTGTTACGGAGCGACAACGGTACCCTGACGACGACTCGTTCTGGCGCAAGTTCTGCAACGACAAGGGCAACCACCTTTGCTACCAGCAAATTCTCGACCAAATACACAACGAGCGTGTCGCCTCGGCCGCTCAGGACGCTGTGGACGCACGCCTTTTCTTCGACGGAAACCTGGACCACCCTTCAGCGAACGGGGCGTTTCGATATCGTAGGTCCGGCAAGTCATACCTACTCACGACGGACAGCGCCATTTCGAAGGCATGGCAAAAACTATTGTCGACACACCCCGACATCGGAGCACAATGGGACGCCCTCGCCGCCATTCGTCGCCTCGCCACGACGCAAGCAGCGGATATCACTCCGAGTCTCTGAGTCCGCTCGTACGATACTATTTTACAGTCATGTCATGATCCACACCACTTGGACTCTCGACCACTCCATTCTCATTAGACATACATTTGTACTACCACCACCATCCATATTGTAGCATTTATGTCACTCGCATTCATAGCTCTCGGATCCTCGCATTCCCTGGACATTCCCATTCACTAATTCATTTATTGTACCTACTCGTACTTGCTGGTAATCACATCCTCTACATATTCTCTGCGTCTATCTCCGTGTCCCGCTCGTCCTCGTTGTCCCATTTACCCGCCGGATGTCTCGTGAATGCTCGTGAATGGTGTCCGTGGTCTCACACCGTATGCAGCTGTAAGTAGACGACAACGCGGTGTGGCGGTGTGTGGCGGTGCCCGATCGGGACTGTGGCTGGGACTGGAGACGCCCACCGTAGGGACTGTGGATTTTTCACACGAATATACTAGTAGACACTCGTCTAAGATAGAAACGAACTTGAAGTGGTCGTGATAGTGCATGCCATACGCCGGACCACCGAAAGGGATTGCACGGAGCACGGAGCCCGTTGATGACCATGGCATGATTGGACAGTTGCCAAAGGATAGGATTCGTCTACACGAGCGCGTCAGTATGAGTTAACCATAGCTTACTCCACATACGTACGTTAGCAGTGTGCGGTGCGATCGCTCGTTCCGCCGTCCTTGGCATCGTGTTTGCCGTTTCGCTCGACCCCTCCCGCTCGACTCGGATTCCTCGACTTCGTCCTCGCTCGATTCGACTCGATGCGTTCGGTACCTAGTCGGCAACGTCTTTATCACCTTCTTGATGCTCCTGGTCGACCTGGCAAGCTCTCGTTACGACCGTGCATTCACCCGTTCATCGCCCTCGCCCTCGCTCCATTCGTCTCTGAGTATCAATCTCCATTGCCCCCTGGCCGGTTTCGACGCCCTTTCGCGGTCTCGAGGTCTCCTGCTCAATTCCTTCGAGCATCGTCGTCTCGCTGCCTGATTCGACAAGCCGCAACTCGCAGTCTGCATCATCGCGACATCCTCGACTTTGGTGGGTTGTCTCGATTTGTCGACTGGCGCTGGGGCCTCGTCTGGTCGCGTGTTTTCGCGGCTGGGCGCGTCTTCAGCGTCTTTTGACAGATTTGGGCTCATCGACTCGTTGGTGTCGTCTGGTGGTTCGGTGGGGTCCTGGGCTTCTCGTCGGTACGTCAAGTCGACCGCTTTCTTGGGCTGTCTTTGTCGATCCTTCGTACGACCCTGATGACCGCTTCTCCCCTTCGTTTAACGCCTCTGCGACACGTTTCGTTGATCCTGTTCGTCCTGCTTGACTCGAGTGAGTGTCCCGTTGCGTTCTTGCGCCTCCCCGATCGGTTTTTGTGCATCTGCGATCGTGCATGATGCTTCCCGCTCGTTCGACATGGGGCTGGGCTTCCAGGTGCGTACCTTGTTCGCCCGTTTTTGTTTTCCACCCTGGCTCGACTTCGACGACTTCCGGATCGCTCGACTCGCTGTTTGCCTCGACGTGTCCGCTCGATTCGTTCCGCTTGACCCTCGATCCCCAACCGATTCGTTCCCGCTTGCGATCGTTTCCGCGAGTCCGTCGAATGGCTCTGGAAACTTGTCTGGTTGCGTTTCTTCGCGGATGGACGTGTTCTCGGCGCATTTCGCTCGTCCGTTAGGCTCGCCGTCTCGTTGTCGTCGTCTGGTGGTTCGGTGGGTCTTCTGGTCGGTATGTCTCATCAATGGTTTCGCTCGCGACGTCTGGCTTGTCGCGCGACACGCTTGACCCGTTCCTCGAACCCATTACTGTTTGGGGAGTCTTCATGCGTCCGCGGATGTGATTACTGTCGACCTGGTAGTGGTCTCGTCTGTGGGCGTCTACATTCTTTGTGATCGGTCCATCGTCGTGTTCGGTGGTCGTTCAAGACAATGTTATGGTAGGGTGTTGGAAGTGTGGTGTGAGGTGCGAAGGCAAGGCAATGAGACGGACTTTGGAAAATTTTCACCCATGGCAGGAATAGATAGTCATACTTCATAATGATTGTTTTACCTCGTGCAATCATCTAGCGTAGCGGCTAAGTTGTCCGTTGTCTATTTTTGGCAAGTGGGGCTGGCGTATGTTCGACTCTCGCCTTCCATAGAACATTTACAACATTTTCTGCTTATTTGGCTACAGATAGTCAAGCATCTTATAAGTATGAAACTTTGTACATTTCTATCATAATGTGTGAGATTGCCTGAATTCAATGAAAATTCATGCAATTTCATCAAATTCCCTCGGGAGGTTTTTCCTGATGTCCATCGTAAACGTCACCCCCCCACCGGCTTCGAGCCCATCAAATTCGACGATGAGGAAGTCAATATCAATCCCGAAGCAATTCCTCCTGGTCAGATCCTTGTCTCCCGTCACATCGTGGATAAGCCACTAGAGCAACCCGACAAAAGGTTTTTTTTTTTGGCGTGAACTACTGGCGGGCAGGGATTGACTTAGCATCACAAGGGTGCTTTACAGATTCGTCCCATCCTCTTCGTCTGGCGCCATCCTTATCCTCCCATTTGGGGCCGTCCGACACGAGCTCAGTGAAAGCGAAAACAAAACCCTTCGTAAAATTGCAGTAGAGCATGCCGAACGTTGGTGTGCAGCAGCCGGGCGGAACTCCATCTACCTGATCACCGGGTTCCATAAAGCTCGTTCGTGGTCTCTCGGTTCGTTCCAGGAAGCTCCACCCGAGGGAGAAATCCTGGTGAAGCAAGTTGAACCAAAGGAGCAGGATGAAAACGCCAAGATACACGAGTGGGCACCCAATTTTACTACGTACTGGCGTGCTGGTCCCGGAGGCGCCGAGAACAAGCGTCTCAACCAAACTGTTTTCATTACCGGTTTCACTATCATGGTGAGATCGTGGTTCTCCATCCCTGATGTTGAGCCGTTGCACCCGTCGTCCAGCGCCTGGTTCGCGTTCTTTCGCCTACCGATGGTATTCCTATTTGGCATCTTGAGGATGCTCTGGCAACATATTCATCCCAAAGGTGATAACACAATTGGTCACGAACCTGTAGCTCTATTATCCCAGGTAAGAGCCTTCAGTGGGTTCCTGTACGTGCGGCAAGCGAGCTCTCCTCCAGCCGTTCCACCCTTCCGCTGCCATCAACCACCACCTATTGGACAAGGTTTGCGTGATCATTGAGGTACTGCAGCAGTCTGACCACCCTTTTTCGGTCAGAACCTTGATGTTCACGTGGCCATTACGCACGACAGACAGTGGATGGGCATGCTCGACATGGTTCGTCACTGTGTGTCTTTACACATTCCCACATTGATCAAATTTGCAGGAAACTACGGCCGACGAGGGTATTATGAATGAAGACTACGTATGGGAAGTTCTGAGTGACAAATGCACCCCGGTCTTTGACAATCGTAAGTACTCGCACTAGCGTGTTGCGACGATCGATTTCTCACTGCAATTTTCTAGACGCCGTTTGGCTGCAGAGCAAAAGGTGCGTTTTCGTGTCGTTCTGGTCTTCGCAACATCAACCGACCTCAATGGCAGCGGGGACGACAATAAAGGATCTCAGGTCGTGTCCGGCCTCGAGGCAACCTCCCTATCCTCGCTTTCGAACCGCAATACCTTCGTCGCGATCAGCGGAGACGTGAACAAACCACGTTCCACGCTCGGGGTATTTTCCCTTCGGATGCCTTCCATTGACAATCCATGGATCGTCATTTCAGGCATGGATTCCTTCGATGTTGCATGGATGAATCCTAACAAATCTTTCGCAGGTATCCGGGCTGATGGTGTCATCACTGGTCTCACTCGTCTGCCAGTCGGCTTCTATGTGCTTTTCCAGTTCAATGGTGTTCAAAGGAGGACCAAGGTTCAATCTATATCTATCGGTGAAGGCGTTATTGAATGGGACGACGAAATCATTTTGTGAGATGTTCATCAAACTTCTCTGCTTTACTGTACTGACGATATCAAGGTCCAATGATCCCTCCGCTAGGGTCCAACTTTCATTTTGTGCCGCGTTCGAGTTCGAGCCGATGCTCGGTAATGGGTCAACTCTCTGCACTGCAGATATCACTGTGGGGAATCTGGTTGGCAGCACCTCTCGTAAGTCCATCGTGGCGTATTGTGCACATGTCGATACTCAGATCATGAAAGTCGTTGGTTTCTCCTCAGGAGCAACAGAACGTTGTTCGTCACTTCTAATTACTGCAGAACGGAGATATGGACCAGATTTTGAGGCTTATTCTTGTCGTGAGAATGTATGCCCCCTGTCCTGTCGGAGAGTCCCTACATTCCTAACAACACATTGTCCTTAGCCAAGGCAGGAACAGCCTTCAGCTGTGGCACACGAGACGGATCTAGGGCGTGATGCCCTCCTCCGCTACTACAAGCATTATAGAGAAGATGATCTCAAGAATGCTATTGGACACTTCGAATGCGCACTGCGTGTTTGTCATGTTGACGATGAATGTCGCCCGGCAGCACTGTTCAACCTTGCCACAGTAAGACTCCATAGGTTCGAGGCTAGCGGGATGGACACGGTGATCGCCGAATCCATTGCCCTGTATCAAGAATCGCTCGAGATGCGCTATTCCCCCCATCCAGATCGTGCTGCCACCCTGCTCGGCCTTGGCCAGGCACTCTTGCATTGCTATGGGAGGCAGGGACAGGACGAATCCCTTGCGGATGATCTGAAGAAGCTGATGAACGAGGTCAAGATGATTTGCCCTGAGGGCAGTCATTGCCACCGAGCTGCAAGACTTGTCCTTGAGACGTCCAAACGGATCAGGGCTCAATATTTCTGCACCTTGTCTAAAATCGACGAGCTGATCCGCGAATTGGATGCGGCTACTCGACTCCCTCCTGCAGAGTATTTTGACCGGCATCATCGATTGGAAAATATTGGCCTTGCGTTGATACAGCGTTTCGAAATGCAAGGAGATCGTGGTCAGGTTGCTGATATTGATCAAGCAATTGCGACACAGGAGGATGTTATACGGCTCATTCACGAGCACTGTCCCGCTCGTACTTCTTACCTCGAACAACTTGGGACGTCGCTCTACACTCGTTTCGAGAAGCTTGGAGACATTGAGGACATCAGACGAGCCATTGCAATGTGGGAAGAGGCTGTGAAACTCACTCCAGAGAGCCATCCTGACCATCCTCGGCACCTCGACAACCTTGGATGGTCTTTCTGGACTCGTTTCAACAAGCTCGGAGACATTGAGGACATCAGACGAGCTGTTGCGAGGGGTGAAGAGGCTGTGAAATTCACTCCGGAGAACCACCCTGACCGTGCTCAGCGTCTCGATGACCTTGGGATGTCGCTCTACACTCGTTTCGAGAAGCTTGGAGTGAAACGACCCAAAACTCGTATTGAGATCAGGTCTACACTATCGCCAAGTGAAGCGGTTTAGAAGAAGAGAATGGAGAACGACTGAGATAGGACGGTTGAGTCTTGGGGAAAGACCAAGTGAACTAAGCTGGGGTTACCAGCAGTTCCTTGGGGTTTATATACTATCCTAAGTGTTTGTACATGTTTGTACTAACTATAACTAAATAAGGAGTTACCCTGAACCCATGAGAATAGAAGCGAGATAAGAAGGCTGTGAGGCATAGCCGAGATAGCGGAGATTAAGTACATGAGGTGAAAGGCTGTGGCATAGCCATGCGCAGCATGGAGATTAACTGTCAAGGTAAGGCAGTGCGTGAGAATGAATATAACCATAAGGGGCGACCGTGCGAATGGTGAAAGTGAATGAGCACGTGTCTGAAAGATAAGATGAGAGAGATTAGATAAGATCGAATGGAACGAAACGTTGAAGTCCGAAAAGTGTCTGTGAAGGTGAGAGAACCGTAATGAACCGTAACATGGAGACATTGAGGACCTCGGACAAGCCATTGCAATGTGGGCAGAGGCTCTGAAACTCACTCCAGAGAGCCATCCTGACTATGCTTTGCACCTCGACAACGTCGGAGGGTCTTTCTGGGTTCGTTTCAACAAGCTCGGAGACATCAAGGATGTTGGACAAGCCATCGCAATGCGTGAAGAAGCTGTGAAATTCACTCCGGAGAACCACCCTGACCGTGCTCAGCGTCTCGAGTACCTTGGGCAGTCTCTCAGGGCTCGTTTCAAAAAGCTCGGAGACATCAAGGATATTGGACGAGCCATCACAATGGGTGAAGAGGCTGTGAAACTCACTCCAGAGAGCCATCCTGACCATCCTCGGCACCTCGACAACCTTGGATGGTCTTTCTGGACTCGTTTCAACACACTCGGAGACATCGAGGACATCAGACGAGCCATTGCGAGGGGTGAAGAGGCTGTGAAACTCACTCCAGAGAACCACCCTGACCGTGCTCAGCATCTCGGGAACCTTGGGGAGTCTCTCAGGACTCGTTTCAAAAAGCTCGGAGACATCAAGGATATTGGACAAGCCATCACAATGGGTGAAGAGGCTGTGAAACTCACTCCAGAGGACCACCCTGAGCGTCCTCGGCGCCTCAACACCCTTGCGACGTCTCTCTGGACTCGTTTCCACAAGTTCGGAGACATTGAGGACCTCGGACCAGTCGTTGCGATGGATGAGGAGGCTCTGAAACTCACTCCGGAGAACCACCCTAACCATGCTTGGCGTGTTCAGCGCCTCGCTGCGACGCGGATGTGGCAAAGAGATGTCACCGAGCGTCAGGAGATTATGAGGATCAGGAAACGGATCTTCCCATAAATAGCATTCAATATACATACCGCTCCATCTAATATCTATAGCAGAGTCTATTCACGCCTAGGCCATAGCTTTTGTTCTTCTCAAATAGTTCTCGAGATAGTAACTAGACAATACAACAAAATAAGCAGAAAACTGCGTTCATAAATGTTGTGTGGGGGGCGAGGGTCGAATGCGGGACAGCCACACTTACCAAAAATTCCTGGACCCGAAAGTTCCTGGACCCGAAAGTGGTCCAGGTCTCACTTTCAAAATTGTGCGTCCACTGATGGGATGTCGGTCCGGATTACTGTCTTTGTCAGCGACGAAACCCCTTTTTCAAAGCTTGTATTCTTGTTGCTCCACAGCTCTCCTCTCCCTCCATCGTGTTGACTAGGACTGTTGCCTTCATCTCACTGTTTGCTCCGTATCCTGACTGTCAATGAGTTGCCCTTCGTGATTTTGTCTGTGTGATCTGACATAGGTACTACCACTGCTGTGTTCAGCATCATAGTAATTACAGTAATTACTTGGATGATTCCAGCTTGCCAGAGACCTGGCGAACAATAAAATGTGAATGTGACAAAATTTAGATGCCCCCCATGGCCCCATTCATTGTTACAGTTGCAACGAGGGCATGTTGAACTGCGAGTCTGGCGGCGGGTCCAGGGTTGCCCGGAGGGCCGTTGAATATGTATTAGACACGTTAACCGCTACAAGCCTACACCACAGGACTTTATTAGTACTTCGGTGGTTGTAACCTCAGACTACCGAAGCAGTAATGAAGTCCCACGAAGAATCAAACAAGAGAACAGACGGGTGTAAGTCCTACTGGATTGACTGAGGAGAAGAAGTTACAGGCGGGTCCTTATATACGACGAGTAGACGTGATGAGTAAGATAAGACCTCGTAAGCTGACAGCTAAGACTCTGGCGGCCGTGTGACTCCCAACCGTTACATCCCCCCCTCCAGCGAGCTCCCTAGCTCGCTCAGTTGATAGCGTTATCGATGTCTCCTGTCCCTCCATTTTGGGCCAGTCCTTCCGTGCCGAAGTCGACGAGCTCGAACGATCCGACATCAACGGCATCATCTGTGCCGGTAGCTGGGGCGTCGTGGCCAACAGTATTCTCGGTCGTGTCTAATCCGAGATCTTCGGCTGTGACCAGCGGCGCCGAGTCTTCGATGAAGGAGTCACCAGGTACAGGTGGAGGGAGGATAGTGGGCTCAGGAGCTCCACTGAGGAACTGGGCTAAGTCGCCGAACTCGGACAGAGTGTCATGCGACATTGAAGAGTGGATAGATGGAGTATGAGGAGCCATGTCGAAGGTTTGGGTAGAGCCGGTGGTAATTGCCGAGGTGAGGTTGTTCGCCGACTGAGTCGAAGTAGCCGGCCGGCTGCCTTTACTAATGGAATTGTTGGTCCTCGAAGCGGATGGCTGGTGCGAGGTGCTCGCACGGCCAGGGCTAACGGTCCTCGCCGCGTCGTCTTCGCCCTCGTACTCATCAATCGCCATGTCCCAGTCTCCATTGTCATACTCGGTAGCTTCTCCCATTCGCCTCTCGTCGTGGTGAGCGAGCTGCGGTGGGTCTTCTTCGGCCTCTCTCCTGTGGTTTCGTCCACCACGACCTCGTCGTCTCTGACCGCCTCCAGGTTTCCTTTCTCTCCTCTCATTACCCAACTCCCATCCTCTCGCTTTCATCGCCCTTTGTTCCGCCTTCGCTTCTTCTCGCTGGAGCCTCTGTCGGTCCCAGCGGATCTGTTGCATAGCGAAGTGGTTACCAAGGTCGTTCACCATGCGTTGTTTGCGAGTCGTCGACGATGCGTCGGGGATCCGATCCCAGAATACGGACGGCGTCGGCTCTCCGTAGTCCTCGCTGAACAGGCTACGCCCACTATGATCGGTTGTGGAGAAACGATAGATGGGGTGGTCCTCGTCATTGAACGCTAGGGCGATGGTAAGGTAGCCCAGAGGTTCGACGGGAAGGGGTTGGGAGCGCGCGCGGTTTCGGATCGCAGCGCTATGTTCCAAGCATTTTATCAGCTGATCTTTAGTGACGTATACCTTCGAGCTGGTGAAGGCATCGTCATAGACGACGAAGTCCTCTCCCACTCGGGTAAAGTGCCTCAAGCGGTGTCGAGGAGCGGTCTGAGCGGGATACGTATGTCCACGCAGACGAGGATTAGTAGGGCGAGCCATTGGAACGGTAGTAGGTTTCGAGTCGCACAGGGTGGCACGATGGGGGTTGGAGTGGAATTGACATGCCCCATTATATACCTGCGGATCGTCCGTCGGCGGGCGGCCTGAGCCCCGTGGTAAGTCCTCGATCTGTTTCACCTCGAGGAGTTCCAAATATGTGGCTAATGTTACGAACGCTCAGTTCCTTATCCTAGTCTTTCCTACACTTACTACGTTTCTCTTTCACTTTTGGACTTAGTCGCTTTCTCTCCCTTTTCTGTTATCTTATCTTATCAAGATCACATCACGTGACCTGCTGACATCAGCTAGGTCTAGCCTTTCGCTTATGTAACGTGGCTGTGCGTGGCTGTGCATCTTCCCCACTGTCCATGACTCAGACTCTTATTGACTCATTATGACTCACCGTGACTCATACTGACTCACGCTGACTCATCTCGCTTCCTAGTCATATACGCTATTGGCTGTTACTCGCCATGACTCATATCTAGTCATACCTAGTCATATAGTTAAGGTTTAGCCACAACATGTACAAACACTGTCAATAGTATATAAACCCGGGTTGACAAGCACTGGCTCTCCAGTCTTGTTCTCCTGGAGTTTCCTCTTCTTGAACTTCATGGGCCAAGCGCTCCTGCTTGTCTAGTCTGATCCTCAGCTCTAGTTACTGAGTTGATGTGGTTCCACTAGGGCATGTTGTCTGATGATAGCGCTAGCTCTTGATTGAGTTGAGTCGTTTCAGCTAAACAGTCTAATGTCTCAATTTGATATAGAGGCAGCCAGGTTTTGTCCCCCAAGGTCCATTTTACCTGGAACAAGGCGTCAACGCCTGTTCCTTCGTGCGTCACTATGCGCTCGATCGCCCATTCTGGTCCCATTTCACCAAAGTCGGCGACCTGATCCTCGAGTCTCCCTGGGAATAGTCGATCATCGCTTGGATCGTGAATTCTCAACAAAGAGGAGTGAAACACGGGATGAATTCCTCGCTATTTCATCCTCGCAGGTAAGTCTAACCTAAACGAGTTGTTCTTGAAGTCCTCAATAATTTTATAGGGACCAATATACTTCGGGATTAGTTTGCGGGCTAGTCCCTTAGGCAGTGACAGGTTCTTTGTCGAGACATATGCGAGATCTCCTGATCGAAAAGGGCTCGCTTGTCGCTTCTTATTAGCGTTTCGGGTTTGTTTCACCCGAGCCTCGAGTATGGCGTCATGTGCTGACATTACAGCCTGTTTCATGCGTTGAGCAAACGCACGCACACTCGGGTATTCGGTGGCCACGGCGTCGTTCCATACGAACGTCCTTGGTTGACGCCCCGTGTTCAGGAAGAAGGGTGAGTACCCAGTCGATTCGGATCGTGCGATGTTAATCGCGAACTCAATAGCGGGCAGACGGCTTACCCAATCTCGCTGTGTGGGTCCGATACAGGCGCGGAGCATCTGACCAACTGTACGGTTGGCTCTCTCTGTGGATCCGTCTGACTGTGGGTGGTACGCGCTCGACATCCGGGCTGTCGTCCCAACTAGCTTACTCAAGTGAGTCCAGAAAGTGCTGGTGAACAGAACATCCCGATCGCTGACAATATTGGTTGGCAGGCCATGATGCTTGTAGATTTCGGCAAACACAAGCTCGGCGACTTCCTGGGCCGAGTAGTTGATCCGGCTAGGCACGATATGAACCATGCCTGTCAAGAGATCGATTACCACAGTGATGGAGTCAAACTCGCCATCTCTATGTTTCGATAATGGAAGCGGTCCGACGAAATCGATACCAATCGATTCCCAAGGTCGCGTTGGGACCGCGAGCGGGTTCAGCAGTCCATAAGGCTTCTGGTTTGATGGTTTACTTCGCTTACATGTCTGACATGTTTCACAGTATCGTTGCACATCCCTGACCATATCTTTCCACCAGACAGAGTCTCGAAGGTAAGCGAGCGTTCGAGCGGTGCCTAGATGGGCCAAGACAGAATGTGCCTGGGAGATTAAGAGCTCCCGGGCCTTTCGTCCATCAACGGTGATGTCAGGTACGCACACCACGGTTCGCCCTCCTGTCCGAAGGCTAACGTATCCGTCACGATGATCGAAGTTACGGTACTGAATAGGATCCTCAATGATGACACGGAAGAAAGTGTCCTCGCTGTAGCGTCCCTTCACCCTTCCTAGGACGTTGTCCTGGTCAAGGAACTTAAGCGGTATGTCAACGGCCTCGTCCACTCCTTCTGATGGAACATTCTGGGTAGGAGCAGGTGTTTTGTCCACTACTCCCCCCTCCGTTCGTTCGCGTGGGCCGCGCAGAACGAACTGATTACGCATTCTCCTGGCGAACTCGGCGCTGGTCTCTGCTCTCCCCGTCTCAGCGGGGGGCACCGGGCCCCTCTTCGCCCGTTTAATTACCGGCACCGCTCTCGTAGGTGGGTCCACAGCTGTGGGCTCCCGCACAGACAGTTTTGTGGTTCGCTTCGGCGTTGGCGCTGTTGCGGCGTCAATGGGCTTTGCCACCACTTTTGCCGCTACACGCGTACTTCGTCGTAACCCGAAGGCTTTGCCCTCTTCGCCGACCAACACCGGCATGGTCATCAAGCTCCCCAGGAGCGGGCTAACGCCTTCCTCCGCCAACTGGACATACTCAGTGGGTGACCGAACGGTTCCCTTGGCGTCATTAGAATACAGTCGCGATAATCCATCCGGCAGGATGTTCTCCACCCCTGGTAAGTAGCGAATTTCGAAGTCGAATTCCCCGATCTTCTCGATCCACCGGGCCTGACGGCCTGACAAGTTCTTTTGGTTGTACAGGTGTATTAGTCCCTTGTGGTCTGTCAGCCAAGTAAAGTGCGCTCCCTGGAGGATGTCCCGATGCCGAAGCATCCCCTCTACCCCTGCTAGCATTTCCTGCTCATGGACGGGGTAGTTCTGCTGAGTGGTATTCAGTTTTGCACTGAAGAATGCCGCGATCTTGGCGGTTTTCCAGTCTGCTCCTTGAGCCACTACAGCAGCAATCCCATTGAAGCAGGCATCGGTCATCAGCCAAATAGGAGGCGCATCCTTCCCATAGTTCACCGGCACTCTACTGTGAGCCGCGCATTCTTGCGCATATTGTTTAACCTGCTCAAACGCACGCTGTTCAGTGTCTGTCCACCGGAACGGCGTTGCGTCGCCAGTCACCGCCGATAGAACCCCCAATGGTACTCTGACTCGATAAATGTCGTCGGCCAGATAACCAGCGCATCCGATGAACCCACGAAGCAAGTCGCGGTTCGTAGGAACCTTCCAGTTCACCACACGGTCAACCTTGTCTGGGTCCATCCGAATCCCAGAGTCGTCGATGATTCGCCCCAACACCTTCATCTCTTTGCAGAGGAATCGAAGCTTATTCTCGCTCAGGTAGAGTTTTTCTCGTTTTAATATCTCCATAACGATTTTGACATGCTCGACATGCTCGTCGAGCGTCTTCGAGTAGACAACGATGTCGTCTAGGTAGACGTCCATCCACCGCCCGATGTATTCCCCGAATAGGTGGTTCATCAAAGCCTGATACGTAGACGGAGCATTACAATCTCCAATCTGAATCACCGTGCTCAATAGGTTTCCGTCCGGCGTGGTAACCGCGGTACGATTGACATGTTCGGGAATGATACGGATCTGCTCGTACGCATCCTGTCCATCAATAATGGATCGATATTTCCCAGTGCACACACGGCGCAGGATTCCGTCGATGTCAGGTAAGGGCGCAGACAATTTCTGAGTGTTTTTGTTACGCTCACGAAGGTCTACGACCGTTCTCAGCTTGTCGGTTCCTGGCTTCTTGATGAGTAGCATGGGCACTGTGTTCCCAATACTCGTCACCTTCCATCGTCCCGACGCTAAGTAGTCTTTTCGTTTATCTACCCACTGAGGTCTGAGCGCCTCTGGACAGCGACAGGGTCTCCAGGGGTAAATCTTGGTCTCGTCGATGAGAGGGATGATATGGTTAATGGCTCGTAAGGGAGGTAAACCTGTCTCACTCGCTTTTGCGCAGAGCGGTTTCGCTAATTCATACAGCTTTTTCCGTGCTTCATTGATGCGATCATCAAGTAAGTCAGCTGCTCGTGATTCGAGGACTTGAATCTGAGACCCCTTCAGGGGTAGCGGTTCATTGCTCCCCACCACCACGCTAACATCGTTGAATCCGACATTAACGCGATGCTGGAAGAAGAACGGAGTCCCCAGAATGAGGTCATAATTCTGTAAGTTAATGATATCAAAGTATCGTTCAGTGTTGATTCCTTGATACTCCAGTCTCACTTTAGAGCCATAGTTCACTTTCGACTTAGACCCCTGTACCGCCAGCTGGACGGTGAGTGGTTTGGTCAAGGTCAATCGTTTAGCTTCGACTTGCTCAGCCAATGTTGAAGACATGAAATCAGCCAGCGATCCAGTGTCAAGCAGCGCTCTCGCTGGACGGCCATTCACCCTAACCATAACGACAATAGGCTTAGGAATCAAGCGCTTAAAGTCGCGAGTCATCGACGAGTTTCGTTCGATGGCGGGATAGGTCCCTTGCGGCACCTGTATTCCATTCAGCTGGACTGGAAAGGCATGGGTGTTATGGCTCGTTCTCGCTGGCGGTCTATGCTCATAGAACCAGCAGGGAACTAGGGGGTCGGTGCTTTGCTCCAAGAGCTCCCGTCGCAGCGCTAAGTCCCGCCGGATAGCTGACACCCGATACCAGTTTACCAAGTCAAGGCTCTGGGTTAATGCTAATTCGAGGGGCAATTCACACGACAGGTGTGTCCATTCGTCGCGTATGTGGAACCAGTAGTTTTTCCCTTCTTCCACCGTGAAGCAGTCAAAGCGCGGTGCTCGATCGCTACTGATGACCCACTCATGGTCGTAGGCATCCATCAAAACTCGTCCAATCCGCTGAGCGACAGGCGCCGCCATTGGATAGTCTCGATGTCTGGGCCGCCGTTCGGTATCGGTCCCATATCCTTTGATAACCATTTGCTTAGCATACCAATCGCCGATGCGAAAGTCCCGGTTCAGCAACAGTCGTGTCTCTATAAGGGTTTCCCACTCTTGGATTACCCCCCTCGTGCTATCGCTGACAACGTGGTGAGTAGGCGATGTCCGACTAACCGTGAATCGGTCACGATAGTACACTCCAGGGTTAGAAGCATCGTCACCCGGAAATGGCGCGGTCTTCCACAGAACCTCGCAAGCACGCAGCCCCAACGGTTCTCCGATCCGTCCTGGTTCAGTAATGTACTCTGGCCGTCCTGCGTCATCCTCAAGACGCACTGATCCTAATGTCAGGGTATCAATTGACTCGGTAGCAGCTGCTAACGCTTCAAGCGCAGCGGTATTGTCCCCAACCGATACGCTGAAGGCCGTTACTCCAGGAGGCCGTGAGCTCGATCCCCCTGTCACAGTCCTCCCCTTAGGACATGCGTTGGATAGGTGTCCTGGCTCCGCACACTTGAAGCACAGGCGTTCGGCCACTCGTCGGTCGTGCTCTTCCTTGCTTAACGCGAACTGATCACTAACTCGAGTCCCAGGTTTCGCTCCTCGAGTATGACTCGCACCGCTCGGTCGGCCGTCATTCCGACGTCCCCTAAACCCTCCTCGCACGGAGCGTTGCCCCCGCTGTGGAGCACGTGCATTATGGTTGACTGACTCTCTGTTAGGAGGAGCCGTAGTAGGCGCGGCAGGTCCAGCTAAGGCAGATTTTCCCCCTTGGCGATTCCTCAGCTTCTCCCTGCGTTCGCCTCGGCCAGACGCTACTGAGTGAGCGATCTCGATTACTTCGGCAGCAGCTATTACCTCACGCAAAGTAGATTTCTCTGGGTTAAGTCTGTCCTTCCACAACTCGCTCTGGATATAGGTCGCGAATCCAAACCAAAGTTTCATTACTTGGTCGCGCTCGTTAACATCACCGATCAGGTTCCACAGCTCGGTGAGGTGGGAGACATATTCGCGAACTGTTCGCTCGTTCTGAAAGGTACGTCGCAGCGTTTCGCGCTGCTTAGTTCTGAAATCAATTGGAAAGCAATGATTAAACATCTGAAGGAAGAAGTCCTTCAGACGCCAGGTATAGGGATTCCCCGCCACTTCCTGGATATAGAATTCGTGCGCCTTGTCGGACAACGAATGAGACAACACGAAGACCTGGTCCCGCTTTCTAACTTGCCCAGTCTTGACATAGGCGGTCCCCTCTGTCACGAAGCGGTGAAACGCTCGTGAATCAGGCGCGCCATTGTACTTGTTGGGCGGAATGGGCTTCAACTTCCCATAGCCTGCAGCAGTCGATTTTTTGCGATGGGCCTGTTTCCGATGCCCTGAACCGTTGCGCTTACGCCGTTTATCAGATCGATGTCCCCTCCTACGACGATAGTCGCTTGAAGAGCTAGACGAGCTCGATGATTCCGATGATGAACTATCCTCGCTAGAGGTAGTGGTAGACTCTTCCGAGTCGCTACTATCATCGCTGGATTCTGAGGAGTCGGACGGTTCGTCTCGATGTCTCACTCTTCGGCTTGAATAGCTCCGGTTCGGTATGGTTTGCGGAATCTGACCCAGTGCTCGCCCAAGGTAGCTTCCGGGCGCTATTTGCTGTGAGGGCTCAATTACCCTAACTGTAGATGTCCTTGGTTTCCTTTTCTTGGAGTCCAAAGCATTACTGATCAACTTCTTGATAGGATTTGGGGTGCTAGCCTCGAGCGGCTGGCGCCCTCGCGGGGTTCCGTTATTCATGTCAGAGTGTCGTACTCTGGACCCCCGCCGTTTGCTCTTCTTACGAGGTTTCTCTCGCCTGGGCTCAGGCAGCGAGTACGATCCGTCGTCGGTATCAGACGACTCGGGATGTACATTGGCAAGCGCGGATCGAGAAGGTCCCGCCTGGGCATTCGCATTTTCGTGTTGTGCCCAGTACACCAGCTCAGCTCGCTGACGATCGATATCGACGTCATCTGGCTCAACACTGAGTTGGCCCCAGTTCCTGGGGTCAATTCCCTTTCCTTTGTCGACGATCTCGTCGTCAGGCACTGAGGTGCTGTCGCTTGCATCATCGCGAGCGGTTGCCTCGGCATGGCTACGCTTAGCCATCCGGCGTTGGTCATTGATACTTAGGCTTCGTTCAGCCATGCGAACAGTCGACGCTGGCGACAGCGGGACTCGTTCGTGTTCAGAGATACTAGTGACAGTAGCGCGTTTCTTTCGGCGCTGTACTGTTGACCATTCTTCCTGCTCGTCTGCAGCAGGGCTCATCTGGAAGCCTCCAGGTATCACTCGCGAAGAGGTAATGTAATTTGGTATATTCTGATCTACGGACACAGTTGACAACGCAACAGGATCGCCCGGATCGTTCTCGCTTCCAGCCACCGATGGCGGTGGGGTCGGCGTTCTGGCGGCGACGACATCGCTGAATAAACGCGACACGTCGGCCAGCCCTTCCCCGACTCGAGGACTGGGTAGTCCGAGTCCAGGAGGTGTGATAGGAAGGGGTGCCAAGGGAGAAGACTCACTATTAGCCCGACGTCTCGGGCGAGTAGCGATGTTGCGGGGAGCTGCGCTGCGTAGGTTGTACCTAGACATGTCGAAGATCGGTTTTTGTAGTTTGGATAGTAGATAAAGTTGATTGCTGATGTTGTTGATACGATGGGTGTCGAAGGGTCGATTGACGGTCCGGGAGGGCCTATCCCGTTAGGTCAAATCGATTATCGACGAAAAGATAAAGAAGTAAAGATAAGGTACTTGGTACCGTCAAAAAGATGTAACCTCAGACTACCGAAGCAGTAATGAAGTCCCACGAAGAATCAAACAAGAGAACAGACGGGTGTAAGTCCTACTGGATTGACTGAGGAGAAGAAGTTACAGGCGGGTCTTTATATACGGCGAGTAGATGTGATGAGTAAAATAAGACCTCGTAAGCTGACAGCTAAGACTCGGGCGGCCGCGTGACTCCCAACCGTTACATTTTGCCTCCGCTGGGCCGCGATACTTCCGTCCGTTGACTCGGAGGTGAACTGTCCGAATGTGGGGTTGCGGGCCCAGGCTGCTTCCTTGAAGAGGCGTACATTGGGCAGCCAATTCCGAACTATCTCCGTGTGCCTCTGTCAGTGGTCGAGGTCTGTCTAGGCCAACGCCCTTCGGACCCGAGAGAATCCACCGCCACCGTGTCAACTGATCAGGGGGAACGAAGACAACCCGAGTGTGAGGAAAGGGGATACGCACGTATGTCACGGTGTTTGATTTTTGCTCAATGGTCCTTTTGCGCTGACTCGGTGTTAGTCCAAACTTGAAACGCGTCAACGATCAATCAAGTGGAGTCCGTCTCGAATATAGATCTATGAAACCAATATGAAACAGACTTTTGGTAACGCGTCGCTTGGGTTTTGTGTTTCATGACCTCCGCGACGTTTGGAGGTTTCGTTTTCTGTCTGGTGCCACAGAGAACTCGATGAGAGCGGTGGGGACCGCCACACTGAATGCTCCACAGGCAAATTGACTCGTTTTGTAGCCTAGGCATTTGTGGCGGCCATGTACTCTTCTAGGAGTATAAAGACCCAATCATGGCCAGGCCAACTTCTGCACTTGTACCTCGGAATCCATCTAGTAAGCTCGACTCTCTATTCCTCTGGATTTCTCAACTCCCCCATCCGCCCTCTGGATCGTCACCTTCGTGGTTGATTATTCGAGGTTACACATCTCCTCGAAGACCACTACCTTGTCTCTGGTTGCGAAGAAACATGGTTTCCCCCATAGCCAATCACTCTCGTACATGAGTATATGCTCCAGGTGATCGTCTCTGAATTTCTCAGTTTCTTCTTCGAACCGGACCTTCTTTACTGTCATCCTACTCTCAAAGGTGTTTCAAAATGCTTCAAGTTTTCAGCATCCAGAATTCAGCCCTCGGAGCCGAGTCCACCTGAGCTTCCTGGAAGGCTGATCGTTGGAATGTGAACTTGCAGACGGACTCGGACAGACTCATACTTTCACAGTAGCAGATTCCGACATCGAGGAATCAACACGCCTCCCGTTAAGTGATCCTTCGAGGCGTTGTGGGATATTGTTGGGATCTCGCCTGCACCTCGGTCAGGCCAAAGCCTGTGGTTCCTGGACAGTCGAAAGAACTATGTCAAGTACTGCAGTACATTTAGTGACACTGTAATTCCAAACGAGTTACAGTGACAGTTTACATGCACTCCAGTCACTTCAAGTTCTGTTTGTCTGTCCAGTACTAGGAAATAGATGTGTAGAGGAATGGTAAGGCTTCTGGGGGACCTTGGGGACCTCAAATCGTTTCGACTAGCAGTACCCGTAGCATCATATCATTTGCTTTCCATTCAGATGAACGGAGAATGAGGTTGGTTGGCCGGTGTGTCTAGTGGTTGGCGTGACGCCACAATTGCTCTCGTTCACCATTGGTTCACCACGAACATCCACGAACTGAGTGACTCGTCCCGGGGGCAACCGCGCGCTACAACTTCAACCATGATATTCTTGCGGAGGATCGCACCCACTAGATACATACTTCTGTTCTCAGGACTCGCCTTCATTCTATGGTCATCAATAACAGCTGTGATCCCCAAATCCTCTCTGCTCCCCGCACTCCGCATGGATTTTTGGCAAACCCCCACAACGATTGATCAGGGGCTCACTCCCACCAATAACGCAAGCTACGCTTCTGTTTCAGCCCCAAACTTCACGAGCAACCGGTCGTTTCCGGAAGACCCGAGCGCTGGCCAAGTCGGGATCGGCATCCCTGGAGCGCAGTTCTACGTGATCTCGCTCCCCGAGCGACATGACAGGCGCGAAAAGATGGAGGTCTTGCGTTCTTCTCAAGGCCTGACATGGACTGTCGTCGATGCTATCCCCCGTGACGCGACCCTCGTCCACCGCATCCTGGACTGGGTAGCTTTCCAACGCGCGCCGCATGCGAGAACAACGAACGAGAGGGCTCCGTTTCGCTGGCCCGAAGAGATCAACGCGCTCTCAGACTCGAAGGAATCTTTGCAACCGTCGGGAGCTGACTCGGATGCATGGGCAGAGACGTCTCCTCCCAAGCGGCGCAAAGCTAACAAATTCGGTTCTTCGGCGCCCCCCCAAGAGACATATCCAAATCTCCCATGTGCGATCGAGGATGACACCATACCAACGCTAAACAACCTGAACAACAATCCTCCAGAGTGGACGATTCTTACACCTGCAAAGATCGCTTGTTGGCACTCGCACGTATCCGCTGTCCGCCAGTTCGTCGTCGATAACCTATCCGACGTGGCCGTCATCCTCGAAGACGACGTCGACATGGAAAAAGATATCTCGAGTCGGCTTTCCAATGTGTGGACGTCTTTACCCTCCGGATGGGACATCGTTTTTCTCGGTGAGTTCTGCGGCGATGACGTAGATGTTGCGCTTTAAATCATTCCACAACCTCTCCCCAAGGCCACTGTTGGTCCAACGAATCGACCTATCCCCCGCTCACAGATTTCACGGATACGAATCTCCATCCCTCGTTCTCCCCCAAATGCACGCACGCATACGTGCTCTCGCTTTCTGGTGCTCGGCGACTGCTTCAGCATCTCAGGTTTCCACCGTTTGCGTACTCGAGGGCGCTCGATCAGGCGTATGCGTGGCTCGTGCGTAGCGGGCGCTTGAGGAGCTATTCGATTGTTCCGAGCGTCGTCGTGCAGCGGAAGAGCGATAAGAGCGATATCTCGCCTGGCTCGGGGAGTGAATGGAGAGAGAGTTTACGAGATGGCATCTTTGGGGCCTGACACCGTTGTTACTTACAAGTTTGAGGAGCTGATCGATCGTTCCGAGTCTGTTCCACGAGCTCATCGCGGTGATGGCAGCTCATGGCTACTCTTCTGAGTCTTCATGTCTTCGATATATCATGTGATTCTTCCGCGAATGTTTCGTACAGTGACTCCTCAGATCTTCCATCCATCCACGAACTCATGATATCTAAGTACGTACGTACGACCTACGGGTTTGTTACGTATTAGAGGCACTATTTCCCCCGAGAAGTGCTGAATGAACCCAATTGGAATTTTCAACCCCTGAAATACTACAAGAGCTTTTGTCAAATAACGCGACGGTTGGCCGCCCCAGTAGCCATTGCGGTAACTCAGCTAGAGCGAGAGATAGACATGGAGAGCTGGTGGAAGATAAACTCGCCCCGTTTCAGAGATCTGGGGATGGAATTCGACGGTCACGCTTGCATCACTGGTCTCCAAGGTCACCCTCGTGCAGCAGAATCGAAGCAGAGGCTGGTCGAGCTGATTAGTAGGGAATACCGTTGGGAAGCGAAGGAAGTTGGATCGTATTTTGGTTCCCCTGTTCCGCGATCCGTCGCACCCAGACCTTTGAACAGGCCAGGAACTTCCCTGCTCAATGCCGTACTCCGCCCCAAGACAAAGCGGAATTCCATCGGCCCCACCACGACATCCCTTTATACCCCAGCTCCGAGAAGTCTGTTGAGTATAAGTTCTCGAACATCCGTATCCTGCCCTACCTTGCCCATTGATGAAGCCAGGTATTCTCGGGACGAAATTCAAACACAATCGCTCAGCGATGCAATGGTCCCATCCACCTTGCCTTCGAACAACTGCCCTCATTCTCTTGAGGAACCATACCTAGTACTGAGTCCAATCTCACTCCCCATGAACTCCGACCATCCTGGAGTCGACCATCCAACTCCGCCTTTCAACGAAGAAACAAGGAGCGCGGAAGCCGCCTCGTTCAACCCTGAGGGCACTCTAGCAAAAGCCTCCGAGGAGTGCCATCGCCCCAGCCCCGAGCTTCCTGTTTCTCAACTACAAATCCCTCCCAGTCAGTCTGCTCACCGGCGTCAGCCGTACATCAACGCCGCGGACCTTGGGTTCACTGGAAGTAATTCATCGCTCGCCACAACTGGGAGCGCAAGATCGCGTTCACGTCGCGCGCCCCGCTCAGCGCCCGTCTTCGGGCAACACGGCCGTCGAACCCGGAGGTGGTTCAATCGTACATCATTCGCAATCACCGGGAGTAGGCCGTCACTCGTGTCCCGCGAAGAAACGGATAGCATACGGTCGTCACGCTTTTGATCCTTTTTGATTTATGTTCGACTCGGACTGCATGCCTCGTCATTCTCGACAACGTTAACAGTAACTTCTATGTACTTACCTTTCAAGGGTCCTAGTCGTAATGTATAACGCACACACACCCAGAACACGTGAAGTATAGGGTTCTTGGCTTTGGGAATAACGCACACACACCCAGAACACGTGAAGTATAGGGTTCTTGGCTTTGGGAATGAGGTTCAGTATCGCCATTGTGCTGGAAGTCTAAATCAAAAAAAAAAAATAGGACCAAAAAATTATGTAAATTGAAACTGCAGGCGAAAGTCGCATGGACCAAGGCAGCAAGGCTACACATACACTCGTGATATGCATACATCTAGCAACTTGACGATGGAAAGATAGACAAGAACTCGAAGAACCAAGGAAGCGGTTACAATTACAGTACAACAAGTCCAGACTCGACGATCCAATCCCTCAGCCTACAAGTTCAGATTCGTTGGGTTTTCCCAAAGGCGTCGAGGAGCCTGGGTAGTGGGCTAGCTTTCGGAAGATCTACGGGGTCATTCGTTCGTCAGATGTTGAACAGGAGGGGAGACGGGAAGGTGGCGAACTTGGATGAAACATTCTGCGGGCTGAACACCATTCACGGCCCATTTGCCATCGATGATGACGAATGGTACTCCACTGACACCTCGCGCTTTCGCCTCTTCGATCATATTTTCCACACGATCGAGATCTTCTGTAGAACGCAGGTACTTTATTGCCTTGAGAGAAGTATTTAAGCCAGACATCAGCACAGAAGTACGAAGACATACCTCCTCCTTGGACATCACACCCGCCTCGGCAGCAGCACTCGCAAGGAGATCCTCGTCACTGACGTCCTTGCCCTCTGCGAGGCACGCCTTATAAATAATAGTGTTGAATCCTCTTTGCACGTGCTGACCGCGAACTTGAATCTGATAAGCTTTCATAGAAAGTCGCTGAGCTTGTATGGTCCGGCAGATGATGCCATCCTCAGCACTGCAGAGTTAACAGCATGCGTCAAGTGAGTGATAATCGACCACCCTATGAGGAACGCACAGCTTTAATCCAGCCTTCTGGGCCAACTCCGAGACGGCTTTCAGCTTTACCTCAGCTTGCTCCTTGCCAAACTTTTTGATGATGTAAGCATTCCGACTCATTCCCTTGTTAGAATCCGCGGCGCTCGGACTCAGGAGCGTAAATGGGCGGGACTCCACCTCGAAACGGACAGGGAGATTCTGGCATGCTTCGATAGCTTCATGCACAACCTTGTCCATCAAGTAACAGAAACTGCAAAGCTATGCAAGGGGATGAGATTGCCGGAGGTTACAGAAACGCAAGAACGAGGAGAATAGTAAGCACAAGTGGACAAGCATATGTGCGTAGAAACGTACATAGTCAGATAGGATCATGATTTTGATAACACGAGGAGGTTCTCGTGATGCCAAAAGTGCTGAGGGTACACTAGCCGCCTCCGTAAATGAAGAGGAAAGGCTAATAAACGACGGCGTTAGTGCAAACTTGCTTATATTTTCTTCTACTACCAACCTCAATAAATCCTCTGGCGGACTGGGTTTTGTTGGAAGTGAAAATTTATCAAAAGTTGATCTCCGTAGAAAGCGTTGTGATCACATACATCTCCGAGGTCGTTGCTCTGTCATCCGGACAACGATAGTTACTTGAAGAAACCACATTGACAGACTTCGGGTGCTCTGTTTCCTTGTCGATGCTTTTTGCAGTGGCTGGTTGGCTGGCAGAGGATCGTTTCAAAATGCTATTGATGGTCATGAGGTCATTATACAGAGCCCGAGTATCCAACCGACTCGAACCTTTGGGGTTTGCGTTCCAAGTATGCCACACCTAAAAAATGTGAGTAGGTCCGATAGCAATGAATCAGACTACGTACTATTCCGCAAGAGTATCGTATAGTGTTTTGAAATTGCCGCTCTGAGGTGTTCATCCTCCGCGAGGTGCTCGGGTTGAATCAATCCCTGGAATACAAAGGTCTGGGTCGGGGTTCAAACGAGCGCGAACCTCGCAACTGACCTCTTCAAGAAGGGAGCCCCAATCGCTGTCGTGTGTAATCGCCACTGTCGCAGATGGTTCCTGGTATAAAGGAATGTCATTATGTCCATCTCCCAACGTCATACCATAAGACGGACCTTGGAGAGTATATATTGATTGATGGCCTCACCAGGGTGGAACGCCTAGAAATGTCTTCAGACCCTGTATACGTATATCCAGCTGGTCGAAAGCCTACCGGCAGGAATTCGGGCATGCGAGAGACCTCGACATGATGGCCCATACGATCATATGGGTCCTCGTCTGACAGGCCAACGGTCCGTGAGAGTCCCTTCCATGCGTTCGCAAACCATGACCCGCCTTCGGCATGCTGTCGACTAGGCCCTTGTACAGCCAACCCGAGCGCAATCTTGAATCCATGGATAAACACAATTTGGTCCACAAGCTCGCTCGAATCACCGACTTGAGAGTATAGTCTGCGCCCGGACGGAATCAAGTTGTAGGTCGAACCGGAACCGCCTCGCTGTTGTGGCGAGAATCTGAAACAACCAGTGGTCTCTCCTTGTCCCTCACCGAACCCTGCGATGGACCAAGTGCGGGCTTTGGTGAGTCCTGTGATGACATACAGGGACTCGCGACTGATCATCCGACCGAATTCCTCTTCACCAAAGCCAAAGCGGTACCAAGCAGCTGCATGTTTGGCTCCCTGCTCGAAGAAGGGGCGAGTGTCCTTGATTTCGTGGCGTTCTGCGCCATCTGGGAGGATAAGGATCGCGCCTTCTGGCGACGAGACGTCGAACTCGTAATTAGTGCTAACCAACATTCCATTGGTATCATTGGGGCCACTCTTTTCGAACGATAAGATAAGGCGGCGTACCTGTCACCACTTGCCGGTTGCTCTCTAATCCTCACATTCGTCACGGAAGAGCTTTTGATGACGCTACCCGGGGGTTCCGCATCGAGAATGGTCGTGACATCTCCGTCGCTCAGTTCGATATGGTTAAAGCCTTCTGGAACGCCTTGCCTACGATTACGTTGATCACGGGGGAGACATAGATTGAAAAGGCAGTCGAAATTGCCATCAGGATGGACGACACCGACGTCTCCAATCCCGAAACCTTGCTTGGGGGTCCACAAAGGGTAACCGCGCGTAGACGAGAGATTCTTGGCAATAATGTCTTGATGAAACGTCATTGTTCGAGTTCAAGTCCACACTGGGATGATACAGCGCGGGTCCAAATTGCTGGCAGGCGATGCGTAACTTGGTTGGAAGTAAGTTGTAAGTGGGTTAGAGATCCTGGCATTGCCAGTGTATTACTAAGTGTAATATAAGCTGCTTAGCCAAGCTTAGCTGCGCTTTTGAGTGTGGCTGCCTACACTGAATTACACGGCGGAGACCGATATCCAAAAAATGGAGCGTGATCTACATCATGATGCATGATGGCTCCATCCAGAGAGATGAAAAACAAACTTTCCTTGCATTCTGTCAACGGCAACGACAAAGCTATATGTAGCAATTTAAGCAAGAACTAGTCCACCGAGTCGTCATCGGTGTTCATTAACATATATGATCAATATCGTAACGTAGTTTTGACGTAGTTAGCGTCAAGTTTGCAAGCCAAAAACGAGCGTACAAGTCCATGGACTGACTGTTTCAATTTCATATCGAGGGTTTTGGGGTGGACCCGTGTTCATGCAAAACCAATCGCCACAAGCACCAGCAATGACGAAAGGACCGCAGCCCAGGACGTCGTTCGATCAGCGATCCGTCTTCCACTCCCCAGATCTATGATCCGTGGACACAACTTCGTGCCTTCGATCGAAGACACCGGCATGAGTACCTGTACAAAGCAAGGTCATGATACCCAAGGTCAATACCAAGTTACGTTTCATCGTCAATCAGCACCTTAAGCATACCTTTGGCATCCCACCATTGGACTGAACTGCCACACCGCCATTCTGTGTCGCTAAAAGCGGTTGACAGGTCAAGATATCCACAAGTTCCTGGCTGCCTTTGAAGATAGGGTGCGTCACGTTCCATAGTACCGACGTATTAGGTTTGCTGCCAATATTGGTGAAGAGCGTGAGCATGGGCGGTTTCCAAACCACAAGCGTGTTCGACGAGTTGGCATCCAGAAATTGCATCTGGGGAGATCAAGTTCATCACCCTCATCTATGGTTTTGGGCGAATAACTCACCGAGGTCGTCAAGAAGTACTTTTTGGAGGATATCGCGGCTTGTCGTGCTCGGTTGAGCGCCGTGACCATTTCGTAGAAATAATGTCCAGTGTCGTATCGTGTTGTCCAGAGCCTAAATCTGGCTGTAAGGACTGCCATGACGCGTGGAAGCGCCGGAATCTTACGCTTCATGATTGCTGGGGCTTTGACCTCCAGAAAGTCCTTGTTCCTGACCTGGGACCCTGTCAGCGAGCGATATTTGACTCGGAATTGCAGGAACTCGCCGTAGTACATAATGGGGATGCCGTCGTGGATGAATGGCCAAACCATGGCATTCGCTTGGAGCTACGAGTCAAAATCAGTTAACATTGCAGATCCGACCCAAGTGCCCCGAGTCGTACCGCGGGATCGCTTGTCAGAGAGGGAAATCGGGGCTGGTCATGGTTCTCCAGAAACGCCCCGGTCATGAATGTTCCGCTGGTATATTCGTCTTGAGCTTGCTTGATAATGTTTTCCAAGGCGCTGAAGTCGCCCTCAAGTGACTGAAACGCGGGGATAAGTTCGAACCAGGTGGGATAGTCCAACACCGCGTTCATTACGTCTATCTTTCCGTTAAACCTCTCCATCCAAGGGATGGTCCAGACGCACCTGTGTAGCTGCTAGTATAATTGACGTCGAGCGAAAATACCTAACAAGATGGTCAGTAATCCTGCTGCCAGTGCCACGATCGGAAAGCTCCACACCTCTCCCATACTAAACACACCAGCCTGCGCTGTGAAACTGCGCCAGAAATCCTGTGAAACATACTTGACCGTACTCAACCTAAGCCCATCCACCCCGAAATCCGAAATCACGTCCCCTATCCAACTATTCAACGTCTGCATCACATCTGGATTTTCCGTATCCACGTCCGCCCATGGCATCCCCTCGTTCCCAAGCCAACATTGCTCGACCTCGGTTTGGTTCGAGTAATCGGTGATCCAGCAGAGTGGGTGGAATTCCGAGAGATCGGTAAAAGGATATAGCGCAGTCGTGTTCGTGACGGGAGTGGAGGAACCAGAACTAGCGAGTGTGACAGCGGTGAGATTGAATGGTCGCGAAGATACCATGTGGTTGACAACGATATCGAGCATCAGGTACATCCCCCGCGAATGCAAAGAATCGCTGAGGTTTCTTAGATCGTTGACGGTGCCAAAATGTGAATTCAGGGAGGTCAGATCTTGGGGCCAGTAGCTGGACCAAGCTACGTCAGCGTGAGATCGTATAAGAGGTTAGAGAGTGCCCACCCGTGATAAGCCTCACCCAACGAGGTTTGACCTTCGACGTTGGCGAATGGCGGTGAGATCCAGATGGCATCGAAGCCCATGCCCTGGATGTAATCAAGGTGGTCGATGATGCCACGCCAGGTACCACCACAGTACTGCAGGGCGGACGTGTTGCAGGGAGTACCGTACGCAGTAGCATCCTTCACATCTTGCAGCGCGAACCTATCCGTCATGATCTAAAACCCCGTTAAGTGTCCACGTCCGTATGCGGAAAGGACCAAACGTACCTGGTAAATCGAGCGTGATCTCCATTGCTGTGCGTCAGCAGCCAACGTTTGCGAGGAAAAGAAACCAACGAAAGACAGTAGAAAAAGCACAAAAGAGAACATTGTCGAAAATTCCGGGTGATGGTCCCGGCTCTGAAAGAACGCGCGGGTAGTTGGGTACAGGAGGTGGTGGTCTAAAGATGGGGTAGCATTCGGGAGGAGGTGATCGCCCGCAGCAGCGGTGAATATTTGTTTGGGAGCCTGGAGGGCCCATCTGTGGTTACATTCCAGTGCCACAACGCCGGGAAAATCTCTGTCGGCGATTAGCCAGACAAATATATTAGAGCGGCTCCACGACGCGTCTACGCGACGGGATCACGTGTTCCTGAAATCACACCATGCTCCATCCAACCTTCGTAGTACATACCTATGCAGAGCTTTCATCGAGAGGCCCTATGCAAGCCATTCGCCCCCCTACGTAGGTCGTAGGACTAGGTGAAAAATGCACATCAGCTCTACCTGATTCATAATCCTCCATGATTCGTCAAGTGAATATCGCTATGCCCTTGGCCAACATAAACGCGAATCCTACTGGAGAAAATGGCATTCAATCCATCTGAAACTCGAATTTACCGGTGGAAGGCTGGCAGCGAGCAGATAACATGGAGTTGCGACGACAAAGTTCGAGTTGACAATGCGTCAACCAGATGCCGTGCTGAAGCATGTAGCTGTCACACTCCACGAACGAACCGCGCCGTGGTTTGCAGCGAGGAAGCTTCCACCATCATCAGTTTCAACAGCTCTGTCCTCTCTGGTCGTGAGGGCTTCATCTTTATTGCCGGCTGCGTCCGGGATGACCTTTCCCAGCTGAACCTCGTTCGCCCTGGGTCAATGCAGGGTTCACCATGAAAGTTTACGGCTGGGGTTGCATAGTGTTGCCTTCAGGTTTTTCCCGACCAAGGTTTTCCGCCGACTGAGATGAAACCAAGACTCCACTCTTGGAGCCGTTCTCTCACGCGCGTCATGATCAATTGATCACGCATCACGATGGCAAGTTGAAGGAGCGCGTTTCGCCAATCGTCTCCGACAACCAGCAGCGAGCATGATGTTTGACCAGAATATTACAATGCGAAAAAAATAACATAAGACAAATGATACGAACGACGTTACATCAAAGCATACAGTACCGTAGTGAATGCATTGGATGGTCATCAACGTGCGAGAAAGGTCTACGAGGCCAATCGCTGAGGAGGGACAAGGGTCACCATTACTATCACCGTCCGAGCTTCACCAAGTCATCGACCTCCGACCACAAGTCATCGTCTACGGCAGGGCCCGAAAACTTCGCAGCGACGCTTGATACAGATGGAAAGTGTTTACGGATGAAACTTGCTACTTCTGAAGGATCACTGATGCGGGGTTCGTGGAAACAGAACCGATCAATGGCGGTGTTACGAACATCGGGATCTGTGTCCGTTGGGACCTCCCTAGCATCAAGAGGTAAACAAATTTGCCTGAGTTTCAGGCAGGAAATGATGAGCTGCAAAAGGCCTCCACATGTGATGCATTTGATCGGTTGTGATCCCAGAGGACGCTTGAAATATATCTTCAGGATTTCCATAGATGGCCGGCTGCGAGCCAAGTGTGCAAACTCGTTGTCATCCAGAGAGATCTGGTCGCTCCAAGCGACCTGCAGCGAGTGAAGATGCGAGAAAGACATGAGGGGGAGGAGGGATTGATATGAGAGATGGAAGACGTGTGGTTCCTGTTCCGCGCGTGATTCCCCCACCACAGGACGGGGCATGATATTGAACAAAAGGGTCCGAATGAATTCTGTGTACGAAGAACTCGAGGCGAGCATCGAGAAGAAGGTCGATAGCGCTTCCACAATAGGCTGCTCGCGGACCTGGACAAGCAAGGTGGAAAATGTTTGATCCCGAGATCCCAAGAGGGTAGTGAAGAAGTCAAGATCGGACGTCGCCAACCTGAAGACCCTCGAGTGTCGCAACGGTGTGTCTTCAGGTTGGAAGTATGGGCGTGGAATTGGTTTCTGAGGGTAGTGATAGACGGCAAGTGATTCAATCGTGGGAGACAGGAACAGCTGCTTCATCGCAGCATCGTCAATGGGGGCGTTTGGAATGCGGAGATCCACGATTTTATCGTGACTACAAACTGCCCGCGATAGCTCATAGGTAGTCGTCTGATCCAGCACTTGCTTAGGTGGGAAGGCAAGTGAAACGGTCTTCAAGTCCCGGCAGTGATGAGGATAGCGCTGGAGAAATGATCGCAACGCCTCGCCGTCTGCGTTGGTCAAGCACACCTGCAGCGTAATAAGTGTAGGACTGAGCAGTGGATATATCTACGCGATAGACCCAGGGCGCGGATGGTTAGATTCCCACTGCCAGGTCAAGACCCTTAAGTTGGGAAAGAGGGGGGATGGCTGAGAGCCAATACTCTTCAAGAAGCTGGAGGACAGGTCGTCTTCTAGGAAAGCAAGTTCCTGAACGCGATGTGAGTATCTTTCGATGACAACCCACTCAGCGGGGGTGGGAGGATCCTGTTCATATTTTATCACGATCTTCGTAACTCAAGAAAACCGTGACATCGACATACCAGTTCCTCCGACTCGTCGTCCTCGGAGTCTTCGACTTCTTCGGCATCCCCCTGAGAAGCCTGGTCCTCCCCCTGAGAGGTTTCTTGGTCGTTCTGCTCGACGTCCTGGTCGTCACGCTCAATCGGTCTAGCACATCGGATGAGTGGATGCAGAGACCGCAACTTCCGCCAAAGGCGATCGAGGGATGGTTCTGAGGTCAACCGACACGTTTGAGCGAGAGCGAACAGTGTCTGCTGTCTCTCGACATCTGGATCCAGAGGAATACAATCTAGGATGGACTGCAGTGTGTCTGGGATGAGCAATGGATTGCGGCCCTGCGTGCTCAACGACTCGGATGTCATGGAATCCGTCCTGTGCGTGTCTCGTTCCCAGGGGGTAGAAAAGTGTAAAGCCGCTGCAACTTGAGCTGTCAGTATCACGGTTCTTATATCCGATCAAGAAATTAACTCGACAACATGGTTGGCGTTGTACAGTCGACTCTGTTATAACCCATGCCTCTCGGGATAGGCTTTTGGGTATGGGTTATGGAGTGTATGGGTTCTGGGCGAGGCCTGGCAAAACATCACTCAGAAATTTTGACTTTACTCATACAACTGCCGTGATTTGTCCAGGTCAGCCCAATAAATTGCCACAAAAAAATAATGCACAAGCCTCATTAAGCCCTTTTTTGGAGGATTGCTCAGCAAAATTCCCATTTTTGTCCATTAGGGTTAGGGTTAAGGAGCGGTGGTCAACTCAATGTATGGGTTACGACCTATTATTACTATAGAAAATTGCACGACAAGGGTATGGGTATTGGGTATGGGAGAGATATGGGTTATGGGTGCAAAATCCCCGCATACCAACTCGGGCTATCCAAAACCGCATGGGTTTTCAAGAGTATGGGTTATTTGGGGTATGGGTTATATCAGAGTCGACTGTAACGCGTTCATTACGTAACCCATTGACACTCATAGATCGCCTATTCGGCTAAAGCTAGTAACCGAAGACCACCATGTTGTCGAAAACACTGGACGAGTTGGTACAGACCGTCCAAAACTTACCTCTACCGACCGCAGTCGGTGTAGTAGCAGTTGCTCTTTCAACGCTCTACCTTCTTGAATCACGCCGGTCCCGCCGAACGTCCAAAATCCTCCCAGAACGCGAACGGGTACTCGTTCTAGGCGCAACTAGTGGCGTGGGCCGGACGTTAGCCCACAAGTATGCTGCGAGAGGCGCTTTCGTGTGCGTAGTTGGTAGACGGCAGGACAAACTGGATGAGGTAGTACAGGAATGCAAGGATATCTCGGCACGAGCGGGATTTACAGATCGAGTATTGGGGGTTAGAGGGGATTGCGCGGTTGTGCATGATATGACTCACCTACGAGGAGTACTCCAGAAAGGTTCGTCGTAGCTGTAGAACTCGCGATGATGGGAGGTGCTCACAAATGACTGAAGCATGGCACGGACTTGACACGCTGGTGCTCACAGCGGGTGTTTCAGCACTCCAGCCCCTTATGTCCGTCGCAGGCGTTGACATGTCTTCAAAGGACATTGTTGGTTCCCAAGCTAGCATGGAGGGTATCCAGCATGCTGTCAACGCAGCCAATGCCGCGGTCAATGGCAACTTCATAGGTCCTTGTGTGACTGCGATCACATTCGTAAGACCTAATTCTCCCTGTCGAGAAATTCACTCGCCAATCTATTGAACAGATACCTCTTGTTACACATACCTCCCAATCCCCATCAATAATGCTGCTTTCCAGCGCAGCTGCTGTTATTCCTGCTCCGACACGTTCACTTTACGCGGCCACGAAATCTGCTTCCTTACTACTCTATCAGGCACTATCAATCGAACACCCATCTATCGCCTTCACATTCGTCATTCCAGCAACTATCGAGGGTGACTTCCGTGCTTCAGCGGTGGATAATCCTCCGGGTACTTCCGTGGCGCTAGTTCACGAAACCGAGCCAAACAAACACGGCATAAAACGCGAATACGCCGCAGACCGTTGCATTCGTGCGATCGACACAGGTGAAAAGGTGGTCTTTATGCCGCCGTATTTCAGAGCGGGACATCTCTTGTACTGGTTGTGGCCGAGGTTTGTGGAATGGAGGGCACGTGCAAAGTACAACTTCAGGTAAGCCTGCAGTCTGTGAGTATCGAGTTTTTGGGCCTGTCTGCAGGCAAGGCGGCCGATATGTATGTACCTTGGAGTCACGGCCTTGCGAATTACAGCAAGTTGTAATCCAGAGCTGTGCCTGGTCCATTCCAGATTGATGCCTCCCTGAACCAAGACGATAAACTTCATTCAAGCTCAACTCACGACCACTAATTACCCCTTGATGGAGTGGCAATGGACGGAGGGGGCGGGTCTAGCGCCCACGTAACCTTCTTTTTGGCTCAGTTCAGCAACACGCTGTGGCGTCCAACCTTCACCTATTTCCCTTGGTCCTTCGACGTTTCAGCGGTGCGTGTATCTCATCTCATGCTGATACTTCAGATTTAGGGTATAGTCACCTCGCAAGATCAGACACGTGTAGTCATCGTGACCTTCCACATACACATTTGTGGGGGTCAATTCACCTTCACAAAGTTGACGCTGTCATCCAGCTTCCGTCTATGGTTAAACCCTTGCACGATAAGGAAGCCTCGTTCAGATGCTGAAGGTGATATCCAGTCACTCTTCACCTCGATCCCAGAACACATGAGGCGATAACGTCAATCATTCGTCCTAGCCACTTCCCTGGACCACTATAAGCCTCACACATCCCCATGACCTTCCTTGCACGCGAATCATGTCTTTCGACCTCCAGAATCTCCTCGTACTTTCTTACATTCTCCACCTCCTCCAAATCGCTCTCTGGGCCAGCTCCTTATGGCGCCGAAAAGGCCCTAAAGTTCCAACCGGTTCCATCTCCCAACCCACATTTCCCCAGGACAAGGCACTGGCGCCGTCCAGTGCGGCTGCTGTGTCAGCGGATGCCAGAACAGGTGCTACCCCAACTCAGGAGCCTCAGACGTCGGTCGTCCCTGTAGGGCAGCTGCAGGCTACGGCCAATCTGCCACCCTTGTTTTCTCCTGACGAGCTTGCCGCTGCAAAGCAGCGCGCCGAGTACCAAGACGATCTCTTCCATTTCGCTGTCGTGGGCAAAAGCCATGGTAGTGGTCTGTATGACCTCATCGAAGCGTTCCTCGGGATAGAGCCAATGGAACACTTTGGTAAAACCCCAGATCTCAGTCCGGAACCCCGCATGTGCAGACGCACTGATCCTAATCCTGGTCGCCCGTACGCCTGGTACGAAGTTTGGGCTCGGGGTTCCCTTGATATGTCCGAGTTAGACTATTTCAAAGGTCTATCCCTTTACGTCTTCGACTGCGTCCTCGTTCAAATCGACGTGCCCTTGACATTGATGCAAACCATTCTCCTCGCCAATTGCCAGCGTTATAACATCCCGATCTGCATCGTCACGGTGTGGGACGGATACTTTGTCAGTGAGGGGGACATTGATTTCGAAGAGATGCGCAAGACGCTCGTCCGGGAGACACGACAGAAGGTTCAAGCCAATCTAAAGTCGGCAGGGCTCTCAGATCAACGTGTCTATATTGTCTCCCACAATGCACTGCGGAGGGTCGTGCAGAAAAAGGCGCCGAACTCAGGTGATCTTGACGAAGAGTTGGAGCTTTGCAGGAATTTGTTTACAACTCACATCGCGAGGCGGGATGCAGTTGGTGCGAGCACGTAAGATTGTGGGGGCTAGAACCATGGTGCGCATGAACTTCATGCAACTTTGATTATACAGGAAGCTTGCTGACCATATCGTAGTACCGCCTTGCTCGCCTCTCCATGATCATATGATAATGACGGTCTCTGAGTTCATGTGTTGTACTAGCTTGGATGATCCATTTTTGTCTGTGAACTACCCACTTGTATGCGGTGTATACGGCCCCGCGACTCTTGTATGCTTACTTGTATCGAGGCAGTTGACGTCCACTGTGCTTGCTGGAATTAGTAATCAGGTAGATTACCCAATCACCTTCGGACCGGGTTGTTAGACCGCCATTGTGCAGACTTCAAATCGCACAATGACCAGCCCTGCATTCGTTGTATTTGGGTATGGATCCCTCATATTTAAGGTATGGTGAGAGGATTGCCCTGTTTCGAACCATCGGTGTGATGAACTGCTGATCTGTGGCTATGTAGCCTCCACCGCACGTTATATCTCAAGGTGCGCCTTCCAAGAGCTGTCCGCCTTCTGCTACTTACTTACAGTCACGCAGTCCCTGGATTTTTGAAAGGATATGTCCGAAGGTTTGCCCAGAAATCCCACGACCATCGTGGAACCCCCGAGGTACGTCCCCGCTTTGTCGAGCGACGAGGCGAAATCTTGATCTCGGATTCCATAACGACGACTCTCGCCATCGGAAGAACCCTGGGCGAGTGGTGACGCTCATCCACAAAGAAGACTGGGATAAATTTTCAGCATCCGTAGGTACTACCATGCCTATTGTTCTGGCACACTCATTGCTCTTCATCATATCCAGGATGCATTCCCTCACGAGGACGTCGTATGGGGCGAGTACACTTTGTCGTGCGAGTCATCGATTCTCTGTGCTGACGCGTCATATTCACGTCGATAGGCATCGCATATACCATAGACCCCGCCTATGTCGCCGAAGTGCGTGACTACCTAGGTGAGTGTAACTCCGCTAGTGCTTACAGGATCACTACGGGAAATCCCAATGACGGACTATACCTCTGCGGGATTCCAGACTATCGGGAGAAGGTGCGTGGGTACCTGTGCAATGGTCCTGGTATTACCGAACATTGAGTTCGTCTCATACCAGGACGGATACACGATGGAAACCCTAGACATACATACCATAGAAGATGATGTCGAGAAAGTTATTATACATGACGTACGCCCTATATTCTCCCCCTCAGCGTGGCATTTCGAGTCACCCTGACCCGACACCTGTGTGCAACAGGCATATGTGCGTACACGCACTTCCACGAGGTTTAAAAGTACCGGTATAACGTCCCATTACAGTGCTATGTCGGCAGACTGGACAACCCATCATTCAGTATGCTCCCAATGGTTCTGGGAAGTGTCAGTGCTGATTTACCATCTGACAGTTGGTTCTGAGCCACTCGATTCCCTCGCAGAGCACATATGGCGCTCCGTGGGACCGTCTGGTAGAAACAAGGTAAATGCGTTCAGTCCATGTCATCTCCAATCTGTTCATAGCATCTCCCTTGCACAGGATTACCTATACCAACTGGCAGAGAGCGTACGTGCGCTGGCACCAGCGTCATATGACTCACATTTGTTCGCGCTCGAGGTCGGTTGCGTTTCCTATGTATCTCTTGATTTCTTTTGCCTCACCGCCATCTACTGTCGTGTTCCTATCTGATATCTCATAGACGAGACTCAGACGGTTGGACGGTACCCAGGGCGATAGCGTGAAGAGAAACTGATTAGTCGGATTGTGGATATAGGAGCGCACAACACTCGCAGGGAAGAATATACAAGGGGATTCTAACATACGAGGGAATGGGAATACCCGGTGAACATTAGAGACTAGAGCTACGGTGAGTAAACAAACGCAAGGTATGGACTCTGCACGAACCAACGTGCCTCCGTCGACTAAAGCACATCCAGCACACGAATGTTTTAGCAGGTAAGCAAATACATGCTTTACTGAACTCGTACGGTGATCATGCAATCGGTGGTAACCCGGAAAAGTAGCGTGAACAGCACAAGACAGAGCAGTTCTGGAATCGGTCAACGAGACATCAACTCAACGATGTAAAGATACCGACATAAGATAAGTTATAGGGTAGGGCAATCAAAGACCGATATGTATGAATGGAACCCAAGAAAGAAACGACACCTTACCGCGCTGACGAAGCCGTTGTACAGCATGGTGCAGGGCTCGTGCAGACTCCTCGTTGGATGGTCCCCCCTGTCCCTGCAGAAGCTCCTCGTAAACGGCTTTTGCAACCTCCGGGGCATCCCTGTCCCCAATGGACCACATCGTGCCAATGACGCTGCTGTACCCCGCGAGAAGCATCCCAGCAGCGAGGTGAACAGCTTCTTCCGAAAGCTCCCTGTCTCCCGTCGCAGTCTGACACGCAGAAAGAAAGGCAAGTCCGCCACGTGGACGTGAGAGCTGAATGATGTTGGACAGCTTCAAACGGCGACGATCCGCGAGAAGCAGACCGCTGTCGAGAGGGTTCGCCAGATCTTGTACCCCGTGACATGCGAAGTGGACCCACTCAGATGCTTTCATTTTGGCTAACACGTCTTCTACAGTCCCGTTGGACTCTATGAGGCTCACGTGTGGAGATGGCTGGGAATCGAGCGCAGCGCTGATGTGTTCCAGTTCTGTATGGGTACCTGGGAGCTGACTTTGTCCATCTGAATCAGGCTGACGGACGGCAAGCAAACGAATGTGCTTTCCGGCATCATGCACCTGTGGTGGTGGTGCAAGAGCACTCAAAGTGGGTGTGTATGACGAGATGGCAAAATCGGAGAGTTTCAGCCTAGGTTCGGTCGTATCGTATTGCCCAGCGGCGTGGATGGGAAGAAACGAAAACGGCCCGGTGGGACACCAGCATATACGACGTAGTTCTCCAGGGGTCTACGACCTCGCATCAGATTGGGTGTGACAATCCGAGTCCAGCAGGAGTGGACACGCACCGAGGAACCAAGGGCATCTAGGACTGGTTTGACAACTTTCGTCCATAAACTAGAGAGAATTTCTTGGAACCAAGCATCATTGCTGAGTCTTGCAGGTCTTGCGGCACGCTGATCTGCCACGAGGTCACGATCGCCGTATCCCAGCAGCACAGCTAGCGATCTGTGCACTTCCTCATCCTGGATAACAGTGGAAAGGGGCGTTTGGGAAACACTTTCTACGAGATCGCGGCCACCGTATTGCACTAGCTTCTCCAGGGCTTTCTGTAGATCCACAGCCTGAGTCAAGGTAATATCATGGAGTGGGACGTGGAGCACTTCATCCACGCCAGAGACGAGGATGAGTGCATCACACCTTCTACGGCTGGCATTGAGGATGACGACAGGCCCATGGCGTGCTGAAGCGGAAAGCTGGTTCACTGTCTTTCCCAGCAGGAATCGTTTGAAACCGGGCAGTGATCTGACTTCGACGAGAATCTTTTCTCGCTCCAGCGCAAGCTCGCGGTACATGCGGGCTTGCTCTTCAAGCGACGGGCCACGAACATTCGTTATTCCCGCATCCGTAGCTTGGTCAGGAGCAATGGCATGCTCTAGCGCATTCGAGACCTGCCGAAGTCGATCAGCAAGCACGGGGTGTTTGGCACGCAGTTCATCCAGCGGCGTACGGAGCTGCAAGAGCTCACCCCACACGACAGAGCGTCCCTGCTCGAGCCACTCGACGGCGGTAGACAGGCGACCCTGTTCGAGAGCTGTGGACGCAGCATCGCATACCACCTCCGCAGCTTCGAGAAGCCTCCGATGACGTTCACGGAGGGGTAATCCTATCCACGCTAGCTGCGGGAGCATGTCGATGGTGACAGTATATGCTTCAAGAAGAGAGTCGTCGCTCAGCCTGTGAGCACACTCAATCCATCCTCGCGCTGCGCGGAATCTGGTTGGAGAAGGACCCGTGGAATTGCAGGCGGCATGTGAGAATTTGATCAAAGCATTTGTGAGGGAGGAATGGCTGCTGGTGATAATGTTTTCTTCGAAGAAGCTTTGAGCGAGGTTGGATAGGTAAACCACCTTGAGAGGGTGACTGTCTGGAGTCAACCGAGCTGCATCCTCAAGCTTCGAGACTGCTTGGCCGAGATCCCGAAGGTCACCTAGTCGCGAAAAACGACTCAGAAACGAAATGCCGAGGTTGTTCAAAGTCTGTGCCAATTCGGGAGAACTATCTTTGGTGAGCTGTACGGCCTCCTCCTCTTTCGCGATCGCTCGTTCAATGTCACTGGCACTCCCAGAATGTTGGAAACGAATCCTCAAGGATGTGCCAAGGCCCCCCAACCAGCGAGGCCGGTCTTGATGGCCTTCGGGAGTGAGTCGTACAGCATGATCCTGCACTGAAATGGCCTGGTCAAGGTCGCTAGGATCCCCGGAGAGATCAAAGCGCGCCACCAGGGAGATCCCAAGGTTATTTAGGCAGGCAGGCAGGTGATAATCGTCAGCTGGGATGATCCGCACAGCCTCCTCTTGCTTGGTGATCGCTTGGTGAAGGTCGCTGAGATCTCCAAGGTGGTCAAACCGAGCCCTAAGCGAAGCGCCAAGGTTGTTCAGTAGACCAGCTCGACGTGCGTCGTCGCCCGGCATGAGCCGTACAGCTTCCTCCTGCTTTAAAATTGCCTTGTCAAGACCCCGAAGATCCCCAGTGTGCCTGAAACGAGTTCTGAGTGCGATGCCCAGGTTGGTCAGCCATGCAGCTCGATCGGATGCGTCTTCTGGAGCAAGCCGCAGTGCATCATGGAAACTAGAAATTGATTGATTGAGGTCCTCAAGTTCGCCGAGGAGGCGAAAGCGAGTGGTGAAGCAGATGCCGATATTGCTGAGGCAAGCGCTCCGATTAGGATGGTCATCCGGAATCAGCAAAAGGGCTTCCTCAAGTCTTGAAATCGCCTTGTTAAGATCGGCAACATCGCCTTTGTGTTCGAAACGATGAAGCAATCCGGTGCTAAGGTTTACAAGGTAGGCGCCATACTTCGAGTCGTTAACTGGATTTGATTGCACGTAGGCCTCGTAGATGGAGATCCCAATCTCGAGGTTTAACAGGTCACGGTGGTCCTGGTAGGAATGCAGAAGGTGGGATGCATAGCCTTGCTCGACAAGCTTTAAAGCGCGGGTCCATCTGACGCCGTGATTGTCCGCAGCGCTCCACGCTATATGCATCTCGACTGCGAGGACGGCGGATCGGTACTCATAGCGCTCGATGGAACTGTATTGCAGAATTTGTTCTAGGAGTTGGCTCGCGATAATAACATCATCAAGATGGCGATGGGTTTGGAAATGCGCCAAGAATGCGATAGCAAGGTTGAGTAAAGTGGCAGGGAGGTCCGGGTGACCAGCGGGACGCAGTGTTCGTGCCAGTGAATACAAAGAGATGGTGGCATCAAGGTCGACATAGGACCCTGTAACCTGGTATTTAATGAACTTTGCCATCGCCAAATTGGACAGGGCAGCGGCGCGATAAGGGTGATCAAGTGGGCAGATATTCAGAGCACGTTCGAACTCTTCGATGGATCGTTTGAGCCATTGTTGTTCTCCAAGCTCTCTGAAATGGCAGAGATAGCTATGACCGATGTCTGTGGCACGTTCTAGACGAACCCCATCCGGATTCGACTGTGTGAGCACCGTCAACGAAGAGAAAGTATCATGCAATGCTGGCTTACAGATTGACTGTGAGGAGCTGCAACCGGATAGTTGCGTTCGCAACCTCGATCTTCCACTGTAATTGAGAGTGAAGAACACGAGGACACAAGTTGCTCGGCCCTCGGCAAAAAAGTGAGCTCTGAGACGATGTTAGCGCTCAGGCACTCCAAATCACATTCCGTCCTGCTCACCAAGCCCACCCAGAAGCTCTGCGGTGGTTATTTCCAAATTATTCAATAGCTCCCCCTTTCCTAGCATGGGAGAGAATTCAAAGGAAGCATATATTCCAAGATGAATGATGGCAGCGCGTTCCAATGGTCTAGTTCCTTAGTGAGTAGCTGTTGTGTGAGTGGAAGGAAGATCTTACAGAGGAATCACGTCGTTCCACTCAACCGCGTCGTTCATCACTTCCGCATGCTTATTTGTGGTCCTCCATTCGACTCCATCGAACTGAATCGCAGCATAAGAACCAACAGGAATCCGCCTCATGCTGGCAGTAAGTTGAGAAGCACGAATACCTGGCATCCCACGGCGATAAGTTATTGATGGTTCGGAAGAGACGCAAACATGCCTGTGATCACTTTGGCATTGTATTTCTTTTGCGCGCTCTGGTCAGCTTGGGAGTGTGAGGTTGTAAGCGTTTGTGACTCTCGCTTTTGTGAGCGGAGTCCGTCAGAAAGGCGAATCTGAGGAAGAAAAGCAAACTCACAATGTCATTGCGGGCATGCCGCTCATGCAAAGAGGGGTGGAAACTGGGGGGCATGGTGAATCGCTGAGTGCTACGGATGATGGGGAATGCGGATGTGACCTTGACAATAAGCCCCGAGTCCGGGGCTGTTAGGGAAATTGTCCCTGAATAAGTACAGCAATTCCGAGTCGGTGCCTTTCCGAAGTTGCACTGGCAGCCTGATTGAGCTCTTCTGCGTCGGAACTGACAATGGCAGTGACAACTGCCCGTTTTGCAAAGGTATGAAGGGCTGAACACTAATCAAACTTGAGCTATTCGATGGCAGCCCTCGCATAATTCGGTCCATTGTCACGTAGCGCGAGTAGCAGTGCTCTAAACGGTTGTCGGAGACGAGCGACAAAACGCACTTCTTCAAGTTGACCATCGATGATGCGCGCTCAGGTGATTGTGGCGCGTGGGAGTGACTCCAAGCGACTCTCAGTTTCTTCTCAGTCAGCGGAAACTTGGTCGCCGGGAAAAGGTGAAGGTAGCCGTAAACTCGCTACAATGATGAACATGCTCATCGAGGAGCGCATTGATCAAGGGGTGGACGAGGTTCGGCTGGGGAGCCTGAGGACCGGAGAGGTGTGACAGAGCTGGAGCCTGAAATTCGGATGAAGAAGTGACAGGGAGTCTCGCTGCAAACCACGGCGCGGAAAGCGTTCGTGGAGTCGGTCTTGTACAGCCTTGTGGCCAAGGGAAGTGACAGTTTGTTTCATCGTGACATTTTCCTGATGCAACCCTTCAGCTGCCTTCAGTTGCTCGACAGATAAACGATGTTTGACAGCGCTAGCCTGACGCATGTACATAGCATCGACATGTCCAAGTCAATTTCTCGGATATAAGAACCGCGATATCAGGTTGATCAAGTTGCAGCAGCTTTACACTTGCCTACCCCCAATATCCCCTTCGAACCCTTGGAGATACGCACGGGATGGATTCCATGACATCGTTGAACCCGCAGGGCTGCAATCCATTGCTCATCCCAGACATACTGCAGTGCATCCTAGATTGTATTCCTCATGATTCAGATGTCGAGAAACATCAGACACTAATTGCTCTCGCTCAAACGTGTCGGTCGATCTCAGAACCATCCCTCGATCGCCTTTGGCGGAAGTTGCAGTCTCTCCATCCAATCATTCGATGTGTTAGACCAATTGAGCGTGTCAACCAAGACGCCGAGGAGAAGGACAAAAACGCCGAGGAGGACGACGAAGACTCTGAGAAGGATGACGAAGACTCAGAGGACGAGGACTCAGAGGACGAGCTCGAGGAACTGGTGGGTCCATGTCACTGTTTTCTTGAGTTGCGAGGATCGTGATTAAATATGAACAGGATCCTCCCACCCCCGCTGAGTGGGCTGTCATCGAACGATACTCACACCGCGTCCAGGAGCTCACCATCCTGAAGGATAGCTTGTCCCACAGTTTCTTGAAGAGTATTGGCTCTCAGCCATCCCCCGTCTTTCCCAACTTAAGGCTCCTGACCTGGCAGTCGCGATCTGACCATCCGCGCCCTGGGTCTATCGCCTGGATCTACCCTCTGCTCAGTCCTACGCTCATTGAGCTCCGCGCGCTCTTGACCGACACGGACGGTGAAACCTTACGGTCATTTCTCCAGCGCTATCCTCGTTACTGCCGGAACTTGAAGACTGTTGCATTTACTTTCCCTTCTGACCAAGCGGTGGCTCAGACGACTACCTACGAGTTATCTCGGGCAGTCTGTAGTCACGATGAACTTGTGAATCTCTCCGTTTACAAGGCCCCCATTGACGATGCTGCGATGAGGCAGATATCCCTGTCTCCCACGCTTGAGGATCTTTCCGTCGATCACGCCCCTCAGAAGCCAATTCCACGCCCATACTTCCAACCTGAAGACACGCCGTTTCGACACTTGAGGGCCTTCCAGTTGTCGACGTCTGATCTTGACTTCGTCACCACTCTCCTTGGATCTCGGGATCAGTCATTGACCACCTTGTTCGTCCAGGTCCACGAGCAACCTACTGCGGAGGCGCTATCGACCTACTTTTCGATGCTCGCCTCGAGTTCTTCGTACACAGAATCCATTCGGTCCCTCTTCTTCCAATCCAGCCCGCCCGATCCTCCGGCGGAGGAATCACGCGCTGAAGAGGAACCACACGTCTTCCGCCTCTCGTATCAATCCTTCCTCCCTCTCATGTCCTTCTCGCATCTTCACACCCTGCTAGTCGACTGGAGCCACCAGATCTCTCTGGATGACAACGAGCTCATAAACATGGCTCGCAGCTGGCCATCTATTGAAACTCTGATGATACGTTGCGAGCGTGGAGAATATCCTCCACAATCGATGAAATACATCACCTGCCAAGGCCTTTTGCGGCTCATCGTTGCCTGCCCGAAACTACGGGAACTTTGTCTACCCCTTGATGCTAGGGAGGTCCCAACAGACACAGATCCCAACGTTCGTAACACCGCCATCCGCCATCTCTGTTTCCATGAATCCCCCGTCGGTCATCCTCATGCGGTAGCGAGTTTCATCTGCAAACACTTTCCATCCGTATCATACGTCACTTCAACTTTTTCGGACCCTCACGTTGCAGACTCGGCTCATTGGATGATTGTCGATACCATGGTGAAGTTTGGAATGATTTAGAACGTAACAATAGGTGAGTGGGGTGCATATGCTTGATGGGTTTCGAATGGTTGATGGAATGTTGAATGTTTCGTCGTCAGATTCCATTTCGTTTTTTTTTCATCGGCTTCGTTTGGTTATGATGATGACCGTTGTCCCTCCTTTATGGTTGGCCTCGTAAAACCTTTCTTGCGTGTTGATGACGATTCTATACAGTCGCTGACGGTACTGCATGCTTCGATGTAACGTCCTTCGTATCATTGGTCCCATGTGATTTTCTTTTTCGCGTTGTAATATTCCAAATGTCATGCTGCTCTCTACTCCCGCGATGCACGACCGGCTACGTAACACGTTTGTTTACTTATGACTTGTGTCCAAGAGGCTCCAAAAGGTCAGGGGAAGTGACAGTTTGTTTCAAATCGTGACATTTTCCTGATGCATTTCACTGTTCAGTTGCCTTCAATCAACCAGATGCTGTGTGGGGCATAGCATTGACGTGGTACATATTAAATTTCACGGATATAAGAACCGGGATGTCAGCGAGCAGCTTTACACTTTTTTTACCCCCAATATCCCCTTGGAGACACGCGCAGGATGGATTCCGTGACATCGTTGAGCCCACAGGGCTGTAATCCATTGCTCATCCCAGACATACTGCAGTCCATCCTGGATTATGTCGAGGAACATCCGAAGACACTGTTCGCTCTCGCTCGAACGTGTCGATTGATCTCGGAACTATCCCTCGATCGCCTTTGGCGGGAGTTGCGGCCTCTCCATCCACTCATTCGATGTGTTAGACCAATTGAGCGTGACGCCCAGCCAAAACTGACAAGTGGCTGTTAGTAGTTGGTAGAGGTTTCACGCAGTAATAAATTTTCACAGCCAATTTCACTCGTGGACTCGAGAGAACAAGATGAGGCACTATCAAAGTGAGGGTCAAATTTCTTGAGATGTTGTTTGCTCGAGCAGACTCTATCAGCCCATATCACAAATATTGCCTGATAGTGGACACGAGAGGATGTACTTGGATGACTACAATTACATGGATGCTATACGATACAGAATGCGATGGATACAGCTGGGTGGGATACACGAAAGCGGATGGCAGGAATGGGGTATCGCAGCGAGAAGCGAGTCGGGCACGCGAAAAGGGGGACGGAACTGATGCAAATGAGTGGCATGCAAACGAGAGGAGAGACTGAAATAACAATGGCGAAAAAAGGCTTGAAGGTGGTGGTAGCGCAGGAAACGTGTGTCGAAACGCGAAAGACGAAGGATTGTGAAAATCGGAGTGGGAGAAGCGAGCGAGTGGGCTACTCCTCATCGGCGTCATCCTCGGCAGTGTTACGAACGCTCCATTCCTTATCCTAATCATCCCTACATTCCATTACGCTTACTAGGTTTCTCTTCGTTTCCTGGACTTAGTCGTTTCACTTTCTCTTTTGTTATCTTATCTTATCACATCACGTGACTTACTTACATAAGCTAGGTCTAGACCTTCACTTACTAACCGATGACTCACCGCTCACTCGTCAGCATCAGTCAGCATTACTCATCATATGACTCACGCTTACTCATTCCGCAGTAGAGCTAGTTACGCCATTGGCTAGTAGTCAGTATGAGTCATACCCAGTCACCTACGATAAGGTTTAGTCACAACATGTACAAACATTGACAATAGTATATAAACCCGGGTCGACAAGCACTGGACTCCCCAGTCTTGTTCTCCTGGAGTTTCCTCATCGAACCTCAGCCAAGTTCATCGGCTCGCTATTGTCTAGTGTGAGTCTTAGCTCTTAGTTGAGTTGAGTCGTTTCATTAGAACAAGACTAATATTTTCTTTTGTCTTAGCGTCTCGTCGCTACCACACGTGTCTTGTACGCCACTCCATCGTTGATCACAAGTGGGTACTGCGCTGCTTGTACGCGCCTTGTCATCGCTGACCTTGTTTTTGAATAAGTGTCGAGCAACCCCGCCGCATCTCAGCGCGCCGCGTCCCCTGTACCTTCCATCCAGTGGAACGGTATACTTGATCTCCCCGCCGTCGAGAACAACCTCGACTTCACTAGCGTGATCAGAAACCTCGAACGAGCCGCAGAGGTCTATCCTGGTTTCACCAGCATCATCGACGACCTCGAGCGAGAGAACGCTCGTGTCCAGGAAGACTACGCTCGTACTCAGGCGTTACACGCCGAAAGACAAAGGGAGACCATTGAGAAGTACTCAGCGCCGATAGTCCCAGAGCCAGACTATTCGGATCTCTACGTTGATTGGTTGGAACCTCCGGTAATTCCCTCTTATCCACACCATCTACCCTCTGAGGTTTACATTCACCCTCTCAGTACCCTTCGGTTACCTCATCATCCCGCCAATCTCCAGATCGGCACTCGTCGACTTCCGTCACTCCCTCCCATCGAGGCTATTCGGGCACCGTTGCCGCCCAACCCCCAGCAGATACTAGCCGACGCCTTCGGCGTTGAAGAGTTATACTACCGTGCCTCCTCCATCCCCAGAGCCCCAACCCCGCTCGCTGAGCCCGTCGATTGGACTGCCGTCGACGAGGATCTTCTTGCTCTTCAACACCAATTTCCCATTGGAGTCTCTGGTCGTACGGAAAGTTTCCGTCGCGCTCTCTATCGTACGCTTATATCCCCGGCAGGTGAGAAATCGATTCGAGAGAACATTGACGATCGGGTACGTCAACGCCGACGAAGCGACAGGCTACTTAGAGGTATCCCAGAGGACGCCGGTATACGTATTAAGGAGAGGGTATCAACCCCGCGTCCTACTCGCCGCACTCGCTGCCCTAAGCCTCTTGTTCCCCTTAGGAGAATCCGTGCAGCGCAGCTTACTGGTCTCCCTGCTACTTTTGTACCTTATCTTCGGCCACGTACTTCTCTCCGACGACCTTCGCGTTACCTTTGACTTCGCCTACATCCTTGTATCTCACAGGAATCGTCCAGTAGCACCACCTACTCCTCTCCTTTCTCCTGTTGTTTCACAAGCAGAGTTAGAAGAGGACAGAGAATCGGTACCAGGATTAGTAGAATCTGACAGTGAAGACAAAGGAGGACTAAGAGAGACAAACGCACCAGGAGTACAACTATACTATCCCGCGCCTCATTCCATCAGAAGAAGCATTCCACCGCCACCTTATCAGAGAGACGCCCCTGCTTCGTTATCAGGAGAAACCCTTGAAGGATCTCAGGAGATCTGAAATAAATCTAGTTTTATCCCTTCCATTCTAGTGCATCAAGAATGTCGGTTCTCGCCCCAGACTTAGCAGCTGCCTTAACAGGCATTCTCGGACATCGTGATGCGTCCATACGGGATCTTGGAACGCAGTTGAGACTCGCGTTAGAAACTATGACGGATCAGCTTACCAACGCTCAGAGAGTAAATCAAAATCTAAACAATAATATCTTGCAGCTTGAAGCGCAAGTGCAAGCCATTCAAGTGCCTGGCGCAATACCAGCCCCTACGGTCGGACCTAGTGGACCTAAGCTATCCAAAATTGTCAAAGATCCAGGAGACTATGACGGATCCAGAGGAAAGAAGTTCGAAGAATGGTGGACAAGAGTCCGTGCGTGGATAGATGAAAACAACACCGTGTTAACCGGAATGACGGCGATCAGAGCTATCCTTAGTCAAATGACAGGAGGAGACGCCGCTACTTTCTCACGAGCCATGACACACGACATCTTGGAAAATGGAACCACGTATACTTCCGCCGAGTTCCATAAACGAATCACCGATCAATTCCACTCGGGTAACGAGGTGGAATATCACCGCAACCAGATCAAGAATCTGAAACAAGGCAAGATGTCTATGGAGAAATTCCTTACCACGTTCCAAACCCATCGCCTCATGGACGATTGGAGTGACGCGCGACACATCGAACTTCTAGAACTAAACGCAGATCCAGAGATCACACATCGGATCTTTATGGATAAGGGACGGTTCGATAAATATGACGCATACATCGAAGAACTACGCCTCCTTGCAGGAAGAAAACAGCTTATCTCCATGATCAAGACAGGAACCGCAGGTGATACCCCGCGATATAAATATACCAACACGGGCACACAACCGGGTCGTGGTGCCCCAATGGATATAGGTTCTGCCGAAATCGAAGAAGGAGAAATTGTGGAAGAAGAAGAAGCACCAGCTGTCATAAAGGCGGCCACAAGCAATTCCAAAGAAAAGAAGCAAGGAAACTGTTGGAACTGTGGGAAACCGGGACATCCGAAACAGCAGTGTCCGGTGCCTAGTACCAAATGCAAGGGCTGTGGCTGGTCACGAGGCGAACACAAACGTGCCTGCAAACTTCAAAAGAGACAGGTGAGAGAACTGTCTACCGAATCCAGCGCTCTTGAAGGCCGTTCGTTCGACGAGATGAAGGCTTACTTCTACGATATGAAAGATATCGAAATGAAGGGAAAAGGCAAAGCGGCCTGAATGATCTGGGCAAACGGACCGCAACTAATTCGTTAGGAAAATCTGTAAACTATTCACACAGTCAAACGGGGTCTCATGTTGATCATGAGCTTGGCCTGGACTCCTGTCAGGTGCTTAATTCCGTTTCCATAATCCGATATCTTTCCGAAAACCCAGGACCACGTTTCATTCGCACGACGGATCGAGAATTGAAGCTATCTACTTCCATCGCTTCGCAACGCCTCCCTTCTGCTTTCACACGAGCGGAAGCACTTCTTGATTCAGGAGCTAACACTATCTTCGTTGATCGGAGATGGGCTGACAAAATCAAATTACCCCTCGTGCAACTCAGACATCCACTTACGGTATACAACGTGGACGGAACGCATAACTCCGCTGGACAGATAACACACTGTGCGGAAATCATTATCCATTTCAACGGACATCGTGAGAAGGCCATTGCAGAAGTCACTGATCTCGGAAAGAATCAGATGATACTAGGATACGCATGGCTGAAGCAACACAATCCAGAGATAGATTGGAACGAAGGGACGGTCCACATGACACGTTGTCCTTGATCTTGTTCCGTTTTACGAGATAAACCACTGTTCGCACGTCAACTTGATGATGAAGAACGAAATTCCCTTCGTCACATCAACGCCGCAAAGCAGGATGCACCTGAACCGAAAACGGAAAAGACTCCGGAAGAACTTGTTCCAAAAGAATATCACAAGTATATTCACCTGTTCAAGAAAAAGGAATCTGAACGCATGCCGACCCGTAAGCCATGGGATCATGCAATTGACTTGAAAGACACCTACAAGCCGAAAAAGGGTCGTCTTATCCCACTATCTGTCACGGAACAAGAAGAAGTCAGCGCATTCATTGATGATCAGCTCAAGAAAGGATACATTCGTCCTTCCAAATCCGAGCAGACTTCTCCCGTGTTCTTCGTTCCTAAGAAAGATGGCAAGAAACGCATGGTTCAAGATTACCGTTATCTGAATGAACACACGGTGAAAAACAATTATCCGTTACCCCTCATTTCCCAATTGGTTGATAAACTGAAAGGCGCAAAACTGTTTACCAAAATGGACTTGCGCTGGGGATACAACAACATCCGCATCAAAGAAGGCGATGAATCTAAAGCCGCATTCGTGTGCTTCCGTGGCGCCTTCGAACCCTTGGTCATGTACTTCGGATTATGCAATTCCCCTGCAACATTCCAGACCATGATGAATGACATCTTCTCGGATATGGAAGACGCCGTTGTTGTCTACATTGATGACATCATGATCTTTACTAAATCCGACGACCCTGCTGTCCATGCCAAAATAGTCAGAGAAGTTCTTCGTCACCTAGAAGAGAATGACCTTTTCGTCAAACCAGAGAAATGTGTCTTCCATACCAAAGAAGTAGAATTCTTGGGAATGACAATTACTCCCGAGGGAATCAGAATGGACGACGATAAGGTCAAGGCAATCACCGAATGGCCAACTCCGACAAATGTCAGAGGTGTCAGAAGCTTCCTTGGGTTAGCAAACTTCTATCGCCGTTTCATTCAAGACTACGCTCAAGTGGCTAGACCCTTGAATGACCTTACCAAGAAGGATGTGAAATTCGCATGGGAGGATGCGCAGAAGAACGCCTTCAACACATTGAAACAGAAGTTCATTATCGCTCCCATACTCGCTTTCCCAGACAATGACAAACGCTTCCGTCTAGAATCGGATGCATCTAATTACGCCACGGGTGCTGTTCTATCTATAGAACAAGGAGACAAATGGCATCCCGTCGCATTCTCTTCCCACTCCATGTCACCGGAAGAACGCAACTATCCCATTGCGGATAAAGAGATGCTAAGCGTTATCAGAAGTCTAGAACAATGGAGACATTATCTGGAAGGTTCTAAGCACGAGTTTGAGATCTGGAACGATCACGCGAATCTTCAGTTCTTCATGACTCGGCAAGATCTAAATCGACGCCAAGCACGCTGGTCTCAATATCTTAGCCGATTCAATTTCAAATGGTTACACAAGGCAGGTTCCCAAATGGGAAAAGCCGATGCCTTATCAAGAAGAGAAGATCACGCAATCGGTATCGAAGCAGATAACAAAGCTGTCCTTGTAATACCTCCGGACAGAATAGCTGCAACGTCAACTGTTCAACTCTCAACCGATTCCGATCTGATCAAGAATAAAATCAGAAAAGCAACCTTCAAAATACGTGAAACAGAAGTCATGAAACTCTGTAAAGAACACGGCATTTGTGAAGAGTCTGATGGGATTCTGATTGACAAGAAAGGAAGATTATACGTTCCTGAAGAAGAAGATCTCCGCATGGAGATTATTCGACTTCATCACGACACGCCCGTTGCTGGACATCCCGGATATGAAAAGACAATTGAACTGCTACAGCGCAGTTACACATGGCCAGGAATGGCTACGCTCGTAAAAGACTATGTCTCACGCTGTGACAGATGTGCACGTTTCAAAGGGATAAACTATGCTCCTTCTGGAAAGCTCCGTCCCCTTGAAGTCCCGGATCTTCCCTGGGAACATATTTCTGCAGATTTCACTACCGATTTGCCAATCTCGAATGGATTCGATTCTATTCTTGTCGTCGTTGACAGATTCTCCAAAGAAGTCGAATTCATTCCCTGTAACAAGACGGTCACCGCTCTCGACACCGCCCGTCTTTATCTAACCCATGTATGGAAACATCATGGACTTCCTAAAAGCATCATATCGGACCGAGGTCCGCAATTCGCATCTCAAGTGATGAAAGACGTTTGCAAACGTCTTGGCATTACGCCCAAACTCTCCACCGCCTTTCATCCACAAACTGATGGACAGACTGAACGTATGAATCGAGATCTACAACAGTACCTTCGCCTATTCACGTCAGAAAAACAAGAAGAATGGACTGATTGGTTGCCAATTGCGCAATTCTCATATAACTCGAAGAAGCAAGCCTCTACATCCAAGGCACCTTTCAACGTCACGCACACATATTCTCCAAGGATGGGAATAGAGAATTACACGTCTAAAGCGCCCGCTGCAACGGACTTTGTTGACACACTTGCCAACACGTTGAAAGAAACCAGGGATAACATAATAGAAGCTCAGAAGCGTATGAAGACGCAAGCCGACAAACACCGTTCTGAATCGCCATCTTACGAAATTGGTCAGAAAGTCTGGTTGTCTACAGCTAATCTCCGCCTGGTGCAGAGATCTAAGAAACTTTCCCCACGATGGTTGGGCCCTTACGAAATCACAACCCTGATTGGACGGAACGCACTACGTTTGAAGCTTCCGCTGTAAGGAAGCTAAACCCTCTGTAGGAATAGAAATCCCGAGAAGGTTAGTAGCAAAAGATAAAGAAGGGTACGATAAGTTCGACCCTAAAGGGATTCCAGGGAATGAAGACAAGCAAAAAGACTCGTTTCCGGCGTACCAAACCGTTGAAGAACCGGAAAATGATGTTCCGTACGAACAAACGGTTGTTCCGGACCACTTCCTTGCTGTTAGGACTAGTGGAACGAAGGTAAGAACGGACGGAAAGTGTGGACGAAGGTTCCGGAGTTTTAGAGGGAGAGGTTGTTGCGTGCAGAAAAGAAAGGTAGATTCAAAATAAGCAAAGTACAGTCTTTTATAGTCCGGGCATACCCGAGACTCTGATAGCGACAGAACGCTAAGTGACAGTACTGGACTAAGTATAGACAGGATAGATGACAAGACGAAAAGGATGAGTAAAAGTAAGGAAAGTGCAACAGTAAAGACGCATAGCAAGGTTAGAGAACATGGAATGGAAGGGAAGCTTACCAGCGAATCATATCATACCTGGACAACGGTTTCCGGGGACACGGAGGACGATACCTGTGAACAAAACAAACTATCCGTGGTTTCCGTATACCACGGAACGACGGGAACGGGAAGTGATGGGGACGGAAAGCCGTATGTGCGGCGGAAGAGGTTGGAACATATATGGAAACGAAGGAAAGACGTCGAGGAATGTTGAGAGTGGGAAATGGGGGTAGAACGCCGGCTGCAAGCGTAGGGAATATGCGTTCCCTACATTCCAGGGTGACTTTGATGCTGACTGTCCCCAGTCAGTCACATGAGCGGATTAGGTAAGCGCCTCATGTCCGTGGGGGTGACAACTCCGCATCAGCCGCTTCCTTTCTTCCTTCCCACTCCTTCTCCTCACACAACCATCCCCAACACTATGTCCTCCCGTCTCACAGCTCTCTTCGGTTCCGTCGCCACTGAACCCGTCGACGAAAGGGCCGCGGCCGCTAAGGTCTTCAAGGACGCCACGGAACTACTGCTCGACCTCGCCATGTGCGCGCCAGACGACAAGGAAGACTTGGTAGAGGATCAGCGACTCTGGGTGACGAGGTGGAATGCCGCCATGGTGAGTTGCCGTGATCTCTTCCGTGTCTACGCTTACAACGGAAGTGCGTTAGAGAGCCATGGAACCGACGAAGGCTGCAGCGGCAGCCCTAGGCTTGCCTACGGTAATTCCTGCGCGGTCCCTCCAAGCCCTCGAAGAGGCAGAAGCTGCCCACGTCAAGTGGTCCGGGGAAGAGGCGGATAGGATCGAGGCGGCGAAGACCCAAGACGACGACGCGGAACCGGACACCACGATGGGCGACGAGACTGGGAGCGCTGAAAAGCCTCCCACCAGTGCCACCCCTCGTTCCACTCCCTCAATCCACGCTTCCGTCGGTAGTTCCGGCAAGGTATCCGTGGTCCTCGCTCGACCAACGCGTAAGGTGAGTCGCGGATTGATACGGAGCTATTCCACCGATTGACCATTGCACGGCGCAGCGATCGCGGGTCTCCATGGACGAGGATGACGAAGAGGATGAGGAACCCGGTACCGTCGAGCACCACCCGCCGTGCGTCAAGTGCGCCACCGCCAAGGTCCCGTGCCGTGGCATGCCCGACCGCACTTGCCTCAAATGTGCGAAGCTGAAGATTGCCTGCAACAAGGCAGGTGGACGAGGAGGAAAGAAGGCGACGGCCAAGGCGGCTGAGAAGCCCAAGAAAGCGGTCCCTGCGAAAGCAGAACCGAAGGCCCACAGTAAGTCCCCGTTGTTGCCGTATCATCCGTACTAATACGTTGTTCCGTTGCTTTTGCAGTTCGCGCGGTCAGGGCATCGACGTCCCGGGTACGTCAACCTCAGACTCCCGAGTCCATTCCGGACTTGGACGTCGAACTCGTCACGCCAAAGCTGAAGACGAAAGGCAAGGCGAAGGTGGGGACGGTTGAGGGGATGCAAACGGCGATCGCGGAAGTGGAAGCCGCGGTGCAGTCGTCCCGGGGGCTGGTGCGCAAGGCCGAGGAGCAGCTTGACCAGGCCATGGGTAAGCTGGCGGATCTGAGGGCGATGGTCGCTGCCCTCGACAAGTAGGTTTCCGTGTCCCTTCGTCTATATCTGTTGTTCGTAATCTGTACGAGTATCCATCCGTCCGTGTCCGTGTCCGTTCCGTATGAGTGATTCGCTGGTCTAAGTAAGAAATGAAGGCGATCAGTAAGTGAAGTAAGGAATGCAAAAACGAAACCAAGGACGACTGATTCCGAAAAGCAGGGTTCCGCCTGACTTGTCTTCTTCGCGCTACTTCTGACGTCTTCTCCTACCAAGGCCCCATATAACGCGCCCGGAATGGACGGAACGGAATCAAAGGAATGGGTGTGTGTCCCGTCACGCGTTCGAAGTCTGAACGTAATAAGTAATCGTCTGTGAGACACCAGGTACGAATGAGAGATGTTTTTGGCTTATGGTTTCTTTGTTTTTGGGTTAAGAGATAGGGGAAATAGAGATTGTTTTTGACGGTTTCTTTGTGGTTTTCTTTGATAGGATAGAAAAGGAAAGTATAGTAAGTGACGGTTTTCTTATTAGCTTTTGTGTTTGTGAGAGACGGAAGAAGTCTCCGGACGAACACCGGGATGGAACGGATAGGAAGTAGATCGCTGGCCTAAGCCCAGGGTAAAACGGATACGTATCGTAATGACAGTGGGGGTACACGGAACACGGTGTTAGACGTCGAACTCGGACGGGTCCAAAGGGTCGAAGTCCCCTTGGTCGTCTTCATCCGAATCGTCCTCTGCCGCCAATTGATCCAATCCGTCATCGTCCCGTTCGACGAACTCTGGTAACGGAACATCCGTCCGTGATCGCGGATGATACGGGAACAGTCGAAACGCCGCGTAGCGCAACGTAGAAAGAGCCCATTCAGCTCATTAGGCCGTACAGCAAGGCCAGCCGATCGCCAATTAGGCCGTGCTCTACTGGCCGGCTAACGATTGGCCGCTGGTGTATGATCACATAGGTTAGGGATCGGCTAGTAATAGAATGTACACGTAGAGTAGGGAGCAGCCAATGTACCATTGTGCCCTGGCAATGGGAATGGCCAACACAAAGGTTCCATGAGGTAGGACCTGGCCGACTGGTGCTAATCACCCAGTCCTGCCTGCATCAAGGTTCGGCCCATAGAGAATAGGGATGAGCCTCAATGTGTAGGGATGGGCCGATGGGTTGAGCCTCAATGCGTAGGGATGGGCCGATGGGTTGAGCCTCAATGTGTAGGGATGGGCCGATGCAATGAGGCTCAATGTGTAGGGATGGGCCGATGCATTGAGGCTCAATGCATAGGAATGGGCCGATGCAATCAGTGTCAATGTGTAGGGATGGGCCGATGCATTGAGGCTCAATGCGTAGGGATGGGCCGATGGGTTGAGCCTCAATGCGTAGGGATGGGCCGATGGGTTGAGCCTCAATGCGTAGGAATGAGCCGATGCATGGAGCCTCAATGTGTAGGGATGGGCCGATGCATTGAGGCTCAATGCATAGGAATGGGCCGATGCAATCAGTGTCAATGTGTAGGGATGGGCCGATGCATTGAGGCTCAATGCGTAGGGATGGGCCGATACAATCAGTGTCAATGTGTAGCAATGGGCCGATGGGTTGAGCCTCAATGCGTAGGAATGGGCCGATGCAATCAGTGTCAATGTGTAGGGATGGCCCAATGGGTTGAGCCTCAATGGGTAGGGATAGTTGTGTCATGCGTCTCAGGGCTGGCCTCTGCTGCCAACCCACCGGCCCCCCCGCTCCCATGGGCCCATCAACCCCTCAGCCGATTCCTCGGTCACCTGTTGATCTCATCAGCAAATCATCCATTTAGGGACAGAATTTGCCCATGACACAGCCGCGCCACAGCCGCTGGCCCAATTCACAGCCGTGCCACAGCCACTGGCCAAGTTCACACTGTCCACAGGCCTCATCAGGCCACAGTACACCAGGAAACCCGTAGTTAGCGCACCACAAACGAGTTCTCAGCGACCCGAACGGCCCTCCAGTGGTCCAACCGGCCCACCCATGCCTCAATCGACTCATCTATGCCCCGAGCGGCTCACCTACACCCCGAGCGGCTCACCCATGTCCCGAGCGACTCACCCGCACCACAAACGAGTTCTCAGTGACCCAAACAGCCCTCCAGCGACTCAAACGGCCCTCCAGCGACTCAAACGGCCCTCCAGCGACCCAAACGGCCCACCCATGCCTCA